>CAUYRT010022992.1:0-100383 GCA_963574885.1 Lepilemur ruficaudatus
CCTTGTTAGAGTGCCATGGCATCAGCCTAGTAGCTCACAGCAACCTCAAACTCCTGGGCTCAAGCGATCCTACTGCCTCTGTCTCCTGAGTAGCTGGGACTACAGGCATGCACCACCATGCCTGGCTAATTTTTTCTATATTTTATTTATCCAGCTAATTTCTTTCTATTTTTAGTAGAGACGGCGTCTCGCTCTTGCTCAGGCTGGTCTCGAACTCCTGAGCTCAAACAATCCTCCCGCCTCAGCCTCCCAGAGTGCCAGGATTACAGGTGTGAGCCACTGCGCCCGGCCTGTATCAGTCTTTTTAAACATATATTTATTGCTACATTTTTCCAGTGTATTATTGTTGCACCACCCTTGTAGTACTGGAATTTACTAGAAAAAATAAAATATTTGCCTGTAATCTTCTTGTTTTTAAATGTACAGATGGGTAGTAGTATGTGGTAAGGAGGGTAAGAGGATAGCAAGTGACTGAGGCCAGGGAAATGACTCCTTTAGAGAGAAAGGCCTCACTGACAGGCACCATTTGAGCAGAAACCTGAAGGAAAAAAGAGCAAGTCACACAGTTGTCTGGGGAAAGAACTTCCAGGTATAAGGAATAGTAAACGCAAATGCCCTGGGGTTAGAGTGGCTCTTTGGAGGCCCACTCAAAGGCCACTGTAAAGTGTAATGAAACGTATAGAGATGCCAAAGATGGAAGAGGTCAGAGGAAGCCAGATCTTGCAGAGCCTTGTAGGCCATGGTGAGGACACAGGGTTTATTCTAAATGTTATAAATACTTTTGGGAGTGTTTAAAATAGAATGAAATTGTCAAATTTAAGTTTTAGAAAGATCATTGACCTTTGGGTTAGGCAATAGTTTCTCAGATGTGACACCAAAAGCAGAAGCAACCAAAGGAAAAATAGGACTTCATCAAAATTAAAAACTTTTTGTGACAGAGATCATATGGCTAGCAAAGCCTAAAATATTTACTATCTGGCCTTTTACCAAAAACAGTTGCCGAGTCCTGGCCTAGACTTTAGCAAGACAAGGGAGGAAGCAGGAAGACCAGTTAGAAGGCTTCTGCAGCATCAGATGAAAGATAACGGTGGTTTGGTCTATGGTGGTAATAGTGGAGTTAGGGGTGTGCAAATTCTGAATATGCCTTGATGGTAGAACTGATGAGGTTTGCTGATGAATTGGATGTAGGGTGAAAGAGAATGCACAACTCCTTTGTTTCTATCCTGAGCAACAAAGTCAATGGTGGATTTTGAAGGATGTACACGTTTAGAGGGAAAAATCAGAAGTTAGGATTTGAACATGTCAAGTTTGAGAGGCAAAGAAAAGGCAGTAAACATCCAAGAGGAGATGGTGAGGAGGTGCTGGATCAACAGGTCTAGAATTCATGGGGGCAGTCAGATCTGGAGATATAAATCTGGGCATCATCAAAGCTGATATGTAAATCCATGAGCCTGGATTTTTTGGAATGTTGTATATCGTTCATAGGGGAAATACATAGTAGTCATTACATGTCCATACATTAACATCACAGGGCTTCCTAGAACTTTCTGTGTCATTTGGGAAGGCCACTTTACCTAAATATAAATTGCCCTGAGCCTTTCACGTGCCATCAGCCTGAGTGGGAGTCATAGCTGCTACTGCAGAGTGTGGAATTTCCCTTCAGGGTCACTCAAAAGGGTTAAAGGCTCATGGCAGATTATTGGTTCCCTTTTACTTGCCCCTTGAAGTCCACTGAGGACATAGTATGGTGACAGTACATGTTACTTGTGTTTCCTTTGTTACTCCTTCTGCATACTTCTAAGTTTGGAACTTTAAATTGTTCTACTTGTGAGCATTGTGCTACCAGCAAGCAACCCAAATACGCCTTCATTCCTTGTGCTCAAGGGAGTCAGGGAGTTCTTATGTTGATCACACAAATGATGCTTTTAAGAAAATAGACCAGTGGTAGTCATTTCCTATGACTCATGATGTGAGGATGGATTACTGCTGTGATCTTGGAAAGGAAGGTAATTATATAAACAGCAGATACTCATCCCAAGAGTGTAGCTTGTTTGTGGACAACTCAAGTGCAACCCCCTTGACATGGCATCATGCTCCTCACAGGCTGGCCCATGTGCTTGTCCTTGCATGTGCTCATATCCCAACACATACACACAACACACCTAGGTGCATGCATTGCCACATGCACACATGCTCTATGTACACATGCTCTAAAGTTCAGCCACATCCCAAGCACCCCACATGCTTTCTCTCTGTACCTTTTTTACTTGCTGTTTCCTCTTCCTAGATTTCTCCCCTTCTGAAATTTGGCCTAAATGTGGCTTACTAGAAGACTAGCCTGGCATTGCCAGACAGAATTTTTGTCTCTCTACTCGCATAACAGAGTTAATTCCTCCATCTTATCAGTGCCATTCTGTTGGGATCATGTATCATATGTCTTGCTTAATCGACTGTATTCTTTTCATGAAACAACATCCTAGACATCTCACACTACCTGGCTTTATAGGCATTTAACAACATATCTGCTGAGAGAAAGAATGCTGAATGCTGTGCCAAGATGACCTTTGTAGAAGCGGGGGACGGGGACAGGAAACAGCAGTGGAGGGGCAAGTTTGAGATGCTGAGAGCTGTGGCTTCTTTGACTGATAGCAGCTGTTCCACACATCGTTTTTGTTCTACCAACCTTGCTTCCCTTGACCTTAGAGCAATGCTGGCCCTCCTTGTCTTTACAAAGCAGTTGGGGATTTGCAAGCTCCCCAAGCTCCCTAAGCGCCCTTACCATCACATTCCTTCCAACAGCACACAATAGAGCATAAGGCATCTCCAAGAACTGCTGCTGCTTTGGAAAACCTCCATTAAGTTCCAAAGCTCTGCCAACAGAGTGCATTTGTCAGCCATCTTTTGGCAACCATACACACACGCCTCCATGCCATCAGTTTTATGTTGCTTCTGATTGATGTATTTTTTTCATTACTATCTAGGCCAAAAGCAACATCAATTATCCTCGTGCTAGCAATTAGCCATCTGAATTTATTTCAGTTCTGTATTTCCCTAAAGAAATCTTCTCTCCAATAACTTTCCAGCTCATAACACATGAAGAGTGAAATTCCTAGAAGTAATATTCAGGCAGATGAAAGTGGACTTGAAGTCAGACCATAGAAAACCAGCCATGCACACTCTGTGGCAACTTCAGTCAGCAAGCCCTCGAGTGCTCTTTGTTCATTTGTTCATTCATTCAACAAAAATATATTGAGATCCTACAGGCACTGTTCTCAGTGCTGCAAATACAGTAGAGGGCAAAACAGGCAAGGTTCTTGAGGTCTTGCAGAGGTTATTTAGGAGAGACTGGCAGACCAAAAATAAATAAGTAGGTGATGGGGCTGGGGACCACTTTCAGTGATATCTTACAGCACCCAAATAGCTTCCTGTGAGTAGAGGACTTGCATTTCTAGAAGTTAGATCAAAGATTCACCGAGAGAGTTCAGAAAACAGCCTTGTTGAGACTCCTAAACCTAGTGCAAGGCTTATGCCTGGGACTGGCACACAGCATGACCTGACTGGCAGGGGTGGCATTCTCAGTAGATTTATTTGTTTTGTTTTATTTTTTCTCGTTTTAAAGATTTGTCAAACATATCTTTCTTGGGTAAAATGGTGCTGCTCACATTTTACATGAGTGAAAACAGCAGGAAATGGAGATTTTATTTCTGCAAGATAGATCATTCTCCCCTCAACTAGCTTATCTCCTCTCAAGCTAGGTGGATTGTCCTTACCGACCCAACCCAGAGGACATACCCAGTACCAAACCACACATCCAAATAGGGGTCCTGTCCTGGGCAGGGATTTCTCTCCACCACACAGGCCCCCTCCCATGTGGCCAATTTAGAGTTGTTCAAGGGCACCACTATTTTCTCAGCTAAGCTAGAATCTTGAGCTTTGAATCTGCAGGTGAAGTAAGTGGCAGGTTCAAGTTCCTGTGATGTGGTCAGCTTAGCATGGGCTTGGAATGCTCTGCTGTCTCTTCCAGACTCTCCCTAGTTTTACTCTATTTTCTTGCTACCTCACCCGTCGTCTTTCTGTCCATCACCAATCAGACCCAAGCTGAGCCCTTTCTTCCTTCCATCCTCTCTCCCTCTCCTCCTTCATCCCTGTCCCTCTCCCCTTTACATCTTTTTTCTGGCCTCCAGGTCCCAAGTTGGAATTGTGTCTTCACTGCCACCTGAACTCCAAGGGCTCTGCCCATTGCAATCCTGTACTGGCTTTTCTATGATTTTGGATACTCAGCATCTTTCTCAGTATTATGACTGCAGTCCACTTCTCTTTCAGCTCCTTTTGGGATCTCCCATGTCTCTTATTGCTTTGCTTTTCAGAGAACTCAGCCCTTTAGCCCTCCATTTTTATTTATGACATGCTAGGTTCTAGACTATAAGGTGGAAATGCAGCAACCCAGCCCCTCCTCCAGGAGCCCTGGTATAGGGGGAAGGACTGGCCTGAAACCAAGCCAGAGGCCTACAGAGGGAAGTGTCAAGTATCTGTGGGAATATGACCTATTCTGGCTGGGGGAGCCTCCAGGCTCTGCAGACAGAGAATGGAGAGAGGAGTATTCTGGGCAGAGGGAACTGCATACATAAAGTTGAGAAGGCATCAGAGAACATGATGTGAATGGGCATGGTGGCTCACATCTATAATCCCAGCACTTTGGGAGGCCAAGGCAGGAAAATGGCTTGAGGCCAGGAGTTTAATTTTTTATTTTTTATTTATTTATTTTTTTTGAGACTGAGTCTCACTCTGTTACCCAGGCTAGAGTGCCATGGCATCAGTCTATCTCACAGCAACCTCAAACTCCTGGGCTCAGGCGATCCTCCTGCCTCAGCCTCCCGAGTAGCTGGGACTACAGGCATGCGCCACCATGCTTAGCTAATTTTTCTATTTTTGTACAGACAGGGTTTTGCTCTTGCTCAAGCTGGTTTTGAACTCCTGACCTTGAGCGATCCTCCCGCCTCGGCCTCCCAGAGTGCTAGGATTACAGGTATGAGCCACCGCGCCCGGCCTAGGCCAGGAGTTTAAGACCAGCCTGAGCTAGAGCGATACCCCATCTCTACAAAGAATAGAAAAATTAGCGGGGCGTGATGGCCCATGCCGATTGTCCTAGCTACTAAGGAGGTTAAAGCAGGAGGACTGCAATCCACTGATTGTGAAGGAACTTATGTGCAACGCTAAGGAGAGTTTGGACTTGATCTCATAGGTTACAGGGAGTTTTTAAGATGGGGAGTGATTTGGACTCGGTTGTGTGTTTGAAAGATCCCTATGTGGAGAGGGCCTGGAGACCAGGGGAGCAGGACTGGATAAGGGAAAGGAGAGAAAATGACGAGGCAAGAGACAGAGTCACAGGATTTGCTGGCTGTCTTGGGGGAGATGGTCTGAATAACAGTCAAGCAACAGCCCCTGCTTTAGACCCTTCAATGATTTCTCTTTCCCAGGGATAAGTCAGAACTCCTCAGCTAGCTTACAGGGCTCTCTGCCTCTTGTTTACTGCTCTAGATTCATCTCCTTTACTCCCTCAACTTCCACACACCTTAAACAAGGCCACATTTAAGGCACAGAGGCAGGTGGTTCAGTATACATCTCTACCCACCCCTGCCCTGGCCTGTCCTTCCTGGGCACAGTCACCATTTTCCTCTCTCTGTCCCCCTTCTCAGTACAAATACTGCCAGGTTATTGTCACTCATCTTAACTCAATATGCCTGCCCATCCACGAATGCAGAATCTGTTCCAGCCTCTCAGTCACCTTCCTGGCCCCTCATTTCTATTCCTCTTTGCCCACGGCCAGCTACTTTCTCGTACAGAAACCCATCTCTCCCCAGTTTCAGGATAGATTACAGCTTGAGCTTGGCATGGAAACTAAAGCTGTGTGCAGCCCCAAGCAAAGAGGGACAAGAAAGCTGGGATTCCTTCTAATGCTGTGGAAAGAAATCCCAGGGTTCCTGGAGGTCCAGTAACTTCATAACCAACGTTAGCTCTCAATTTAAATTGTTGGCTTTCATGTCTTTCATTAGCCCCAAGCTCAGAGCTCCAGGCATGGTGTCTGACTGTGGCCCTGACAATGCACAATGAGTATTTCTCAAATGAATGAATACCAGAGTCTCTTCCAGTGTTCCACACATGCTCTGTCTCCCCCATTGCTCAGTATCCCAGGAAAGCACTCCCTGTGACCCCATCATTGCCCAGGCCTCCCACAAGCCCTCCAGCCGCCCAAAGTGGGGAAGATTCTCCCACTGTGGTCCACCCCATTTTGGAGGGAACTTGGGGTTATGTGGGCGCAGTTTACAGCTATGGCCACCAGAGGGCTGTTCGCAACGCTTAGGATCCCAAGAGCAACTTCACAAGGACTTCATCTGTAGCTAGGAATTCCAAGCAGGTTTGTTAGTTTCATACTGAACCTGGGGCATTCTGTCCATTAGGAGGATCTATCACATGGTGCTTTTAATGTACTACTACTCTAGTGCCTCCAAAAATTTATTGGGAAAATACTGTGTATTTTCTTCTAGAGTAGAGACAGGAAAAAATGGGCTTGATGCTATGATAATCTGCTCCCTGCAGGACTTTTGAGGGAGAATAGGTCCCTCGGTGAGGGCAGTGTGAAGACCTCAGCCTGCTCTCTGCCCAGGGCTTCAGCCCTACCTAGATGTGGTACTCCACTCCAGCCTCAGCCCACCGTAGTTACCAGCTACTTCAAGCCAAGAAGCTATGGACTTGGAAGACTGCTTGGGCAAGTCACAAAGCCTGTGACCTCAGCTGCTTCACCAGTAAAACACTCACCACATCTGTCACAGAGTTGTGTCAGGGTAAATGAGTAAATATTTGTAAAGTGCTTTGAAAAATGTGAAACACTGTGCCAATATAAAACACTTTTATTATACTTCAATCTTATTACTTAGACAACTTCCCTAGATTAGGATGAACACAAACAATGAGCAGGCTGAGTGAAGTGGCTCACAACTGTAATCCTAGCACTCTGGGAGGCCAAGGAAGGAGGATGGCTTGAGCTCAGGAATTCAAGACGAGCCTGAGCAAGAGTGAGACCACCATCTCTACTAAAAATAGAAAAAATAAGCTGGGCATGGTGGTACACACCTTAATCCCAGCTACTTGAGAGGCTGAGGCAGGAGGATCACTTGAGCCCAGGAGTTTGAGGTTGCTATGAGCTAGGCTGATGCCACGGCACTCTAGCCCAGGCAACAGAGTCAGACCCTGTCTCGGAAAAAAAAAAAAGAAAAAGAAAAAGAAAAAAGAATTTAAAAAAAAAGCAAATTACAGCAACTATAGCAGGTCAAAAAGTGCTTCTGAGGCCGGACGTGGGGGCTCACGCCTGTAATTCTAGCACTCTGGGAGGCCGAGGTGGGTGGATCACTCAAGGTCAGGAGTTTGAAACCAGCCTGAGCAAGAGCAAGACCCCGTCTCTACTACAAATAGAAAGAAATTAATTGGCCAACTAAAAATATATAGAAAAAATTAGCCGGGCATGGTGGCTAGCGCCTATGGTCCCAACTACTCAGGTACTCCTGCTGAGGCAGGAGGATCACCTGAGCCCAGGAGTTTGAGGTTGCTATGAGCTAGGCTGACGCCACAGCACTCTAGCCTGGGCAACAGAGTGAGACTCTGTCTCAAAAAAAAAAAAAAAAAAAAGTGCTTTTGAGCTCTTGTAGGAAAATGACAGCAGAAAATATCAAGTTTTTAATTATTAAGTATAAATTACTCTTTAGATTGTGCAAGATAAATTACTATTACTCAACATAAAATTATAACACAAAAATTGTTTCAAAAATCAGAAGAGAAATAGCCATTGGGATTTTGAATATCAGCATGTTATCCTATTAATGGCCCTAAATTTTTACATTTTTGTATGATTGTCTTGATATATTTTGAAAAACATTATCAAAGTAAGTCACATACTATTTTTTCCTGACATTCACTCTAGAATTGGTAGGTAGTTACTTGGTTTAGATTTTCAAGGCAGTAATCTTCTCTATCTAACAGACTCTAGATAATCTGAAGGAAGGGAAACACCATCTACGTGTGCGGCCTGCGGACATCCCTGTTGCTGAGAGAGCATCTTTGAACTACTGGCGAACATGGAAGTGTATCAGCAAACCTTCAGAATTTCCGATAAAAAGCCCAGCCTTTACAGGTATAAGCAGGACAGGCTGGCCCTCCATGAGGCCCACACCAGGTTCTCCTCTCCTCACCCTAACAGAATTGGCTTCCCCAGAGAGTGCCCTAATTTCTAAGCAAGTTCTGATGACTTCTCAGCCTCTCTGTCATATCCTTTGATCTACCCTGCCATGGGCCCTCTCTATGGCTGCTTGCCCACTTGAACTATAATAATATCCTCCCTGACATTCATTTCTCTGCATACTGGTTTCACTTGGGCAAGGCTAGGCTGCATTCCACTCCCTCCTAAAAGTCAGGGAACTTCGTCATCTGTTCAAGTTACCTCCAACCAGCACACAAAGAATGTCCCCAAATGATCACTATCTGATGGATGTCTTGCAGCATAGGTTGGCCTATCTCTAGATGAAAGAACAAGGTATTCATGATTATTGATTGATTTTGAGCTTCCAGGAGTGACAAAAGCATCTATTTCATCTGTGGGTCACCGTGATTGTTTTGATTAATTAGAAAGAACCAAATGGGTAAATGAATTTACTGATTTTGGGTACATAAGCCAAAATGTCACATGTCCCACTGCCTTCACTATCTGTAAAAAAAGATAGATTTCCATGCCTCAGTCCCCACCATACTCTTTCCAAACATTAGGGTTACATCTGAAAAGAGAGAGAAAGGAAGGAGATGCCTACCAGGCACTATCTCCTGGATGGTCTCTCCAGCTTCCTTTGGGGCCCCTGGGTCAGAGAGAGCCCTGCTGGACTCAGAGCCCTGGCCTCTGGGAGGTGCTGACACCCTCTGCATTTCTTCTTCAGGCCTACATGATAAGGCGCCATTGGGGCTCATGGACACGCCCCTGTTAGACACAGAAGAGGAAGTTCACTACTGCTTCCTGCCCCTAGACCTGGTGGCCAGGTATCCAAGCCTAGTGACTGAAGACAACCTGCTGTGGCTGGCTGAGACTGTGGCCCTGGTTGAGTGCGAGTGCAGCGAGTTCCGCTTCATTGGTGATTGCTCTGCCCAGGGGTAGGGAGTTTGGGGGAAGATAGGGCCCATCCACCTCTCCCACCCAGCACCCCACAGAGGCCCAACTTGGTGCTCAGGGCCTCGGGAGCTTCCCTGGGCAGAGGGGGTGGAAGAATGATAGAGCCTTCCAGGAGGCAAGCAGATTCCATCATTAGATTCCCACTAGGCTGAGAGCCATTTTATTCCCTATTTATTTGGGGATGGTCTGGCTGTAAAGGTGAACTGGAAACTATTGAAGTGGTGTCAGGGGCCACAAGAGTTAGTGTGAAGGGCACAGTGCTGAGCTGGACTTCAAAGTTAGCTTCTCTTCTTACTCTGCTCTTATGTATCCAACTGGGCTCCAGGTCTCAGTTCTTCTCACCATAAAATGAGAAAATAGGATTATTTCAAAGAATGGTCCTACCTGTTGTTACTTCCACTAAACTCAGGGTAAAACGGAAGGAGGATGGATGGTGATAGATTCCCCAGAATCACTATAGAGTTGTCTGCTTGAGCTAATGACCTAAGGACAGATGAGACTGAGATCTTCCACTCTGTATGGAAGAGAGCCTCCTTCTCCCCACTGCTCCAGGAGGAGCTCTGCTGGGGATGTGAACCAAATGACCTCTTTGACCCCAAGATGCTGGGGCTGCCTACATGCACAGGGCAGTAAACACCCAAGCATACCCAAGTGCATGAGGGGCCCAAATGCCTGGAACCCAGCCATTCATATTCATAGCCACTTAGAAAATTTTCTGTGATTTGCTTCTGAATCTCCAAGTTGATTCACACAGGACATTAGTGTTGGCTCCATCTCTGCCTCCCATACTGCAACCCAGGCAGGGACAAACTGCAAGTGCCACCTGCCAGTCCAGGCTCAGCCAGGCCCCTCCTCTCTAAGCAGCAAGACAACTCCCTCTCTTGGAATGACCTGCTCTTGGGTCAAGATGCACAGGGTAAGTCTCAGGGCCAGTGTGCTCACCAGGAGGGCCTGGCTTGGAAGCCCCAGGCCAGGCCACGGGAGGCAATACCCATGGACTCAGACACAGGAAAATGAAGTTTGGGGTCTTTCACCTTGAAAACCACAGACTCAAAGCTAATCTAACTAGGTATGTTTAGAAATTGTTTTAGAATAAGGAGAGTCTAGGATAAGTTACAGCACCAAGAACCTGCCAAAACCTGGACCTACAGTTAAATCAGAAATAACCTCATTAACTCATTTTGTTTCCCTTTGCTTTTCAAGTGAATTTTCTCCGCTCACAGAAGATTTTACTACCAGATAATTTCTCCAATATTGATGTATTAGAAGCAGAAGTGGAAATTCTGGAAATCCCTGAGCTCACTGAAGCTGTAAGGTTGTACCGGATGAATATGGGTAGGTCACCAGGGAAACTTGGCTTCCCCTGAAGGTCCAGGCTTGACCTGGAAAAGCCAAGAATAAACATCTCCCCTTCCACAACCACTGTGAGCTTTGGGTAGTAGTGCAAGAAGCAGGTGTTCTGGCTGACTTAGACTCCGAGAAGAGGAATTTCAGCCTGAAACCCTGTGTGCCCTCTCTGTGTGCTCAGCCTCCCCGCTGGGGATGAGTGGCTGGCAGCCAGCCAGGGCTGTAGGGAGCCCAGTCCAGCCTGGAGCAGGAGGAGCCCAGCCAGGGTGGAGAACCAGGCCGGAATGTCCTGGGGAGGGAGGCTGGGCCTGATGACAGGTTTCCCAAGGGCAGGGTGGTCTGCCCTGATTTTGGAAGTGGTGAGCGACTGGAGGGGGGACTTGCAGCCCCATCTGCCTCTCCCAGACTTTCTCTTCCAGGCACAGCTGGAGGGTGTGGGAAATGCTCAGTGCTTCAATTATCTCACTCATCCCCAAATTCCCTTGTCCTCCCACCTTGCAACCCCTGGCTGCTGTGCCTATGTTTGCCTGTTCCTGACACTGCTGACCCCTGTCCAGTCTAAGCTGTGTGCTCCCAGACCTGCCCCATTCTAGCTTGCTCCTCCTCTCACAGCTTTCTTCACAGCCTTTTGTCATCCCATTTTCCAATGCCTGCACATCTATGGAAGCTACTACATGTGGAAGGGAGCTAGCTACCTAAGAGTGGCCTCAGCTGGCATCCCAAAGATGTGTAGATCTGTCCTGCTTATGTTTGGCCTGGGCATTACCAGACACTTATCCCACAGGAATCAGTCCTTTCGCTGTCTTCAAGGCCCTGCTTTCCCAGCCTCCTTCCAGGCAAATGGAGCCCTGTCCTAACTGGCGGAAGTGGCATCCTGTAGCAGGTCTCAGAAGCCTGTCCCAGGGCCTTGCAATCCACCTGAGGGGGTGTGAGTTCAGCCCCCTCCCCCAAGAGCTTCTGTTTCTCTGAGAATATGGATCGATGTGAAGATGGAGGAAGCATGTTTGTAGTCAGGCTCTGGAAGCCAAGCAGCACTTCTCAAACACAGAGCATGGCTTTAGCCTTTTATAAAGCATCCTAACTAAGGGAAGCAGTCTGGTAGCCTTGCAGATGGACAGAGCAGACCTCAAATCCCAGCCCTGCCCCTGCCTAGTTTTGAAGTTTAGGACATGGTACTTAATTAGCCTCTCAGGGCACAGTTTTTTCAATGTGAAACAATGATAGCACTATTCCTCTTGTAGGTTGCTCTGAGATCCATGAAAATCCCCCAGCAGTATGCCCGCTGGCCCATTGCTGGCCCTGGAGCAGGGTCCTATAGGCTGTGACAATTGCATTATGTGGACTGTACCCTGTGTCCACTGCAGGGGAACAAAGTCCCCCCCATGAGCCAGAAACCCAAATACCCAACCTAAAAGTAACACCCCATGGTATGTCTTTGGGGGAAATTCTGCCCAGGAGGGCCAGCAATGGAGCTGGGAAACTGTGAAGCCTGTAATGCTCACTGGGTTCTATACTATGGTTGTGGATCTTTACCCTAGAATAGTTAAGAGCAGAGTTTGGAACCAACAGAGATTCCTGCAGAGGCTGGGGCCAGATAGCCGCTATACTGAAATTTATGGAATTCAGATGTTAGTGATGTAGCAAATGAATACCTCCCTCCCACCTCACCTCCCAACAAATAGTTTAACCTCTAAATCTCTCTAGGTATACAAAAAAATTATACTGATTTTGAGAAGATCCAGATTTGTATTGTGCAAGGGAATAACCTTCCCCTAAGCCTCTTAAGTACTAATGGAGGCAACAGTAGGAATTGAGACCCAAAGCCTCTGATACAGCTATGACCATGGGGGGGGGGTGTCTAGGAGTCACCCCTTTTTCCCTGGCACAGGTGGCTGTTCCCGGACCTCCTGTCCTCCCCTGAGTCCTGGGAAGGGGAACCGCACAGCCGGCCTGGAGTCTGTGAAGCCACTCTACATGATGGCCCTGGGTCTGCTGGTCAAGTACCCAGACTCTGCGCTGGGACAGCTCCACATCGAGAGCACACTGGATGGAAGTCGACTGTATATCACAGGGAATGGGGTCCTCTTTCAGCACGTCAAGTAAGGCCCTGCTTAGGGAATAGCTCAGTCCCATCAGGGTAAGCTTTGCCCTTCTCCTGGAACAATCTGGGGCCTTTCCCACTAGCAAAAGGGGAAGAGTGTCATTGAGGTCAACTCATCGTTTTAGCCACTCCTACCACCACGAGCATCCCCACTAGGGCAGGGCCTCAAGGGAGAGGGCTAGTGCCAAGGTATAAGGGTCACCAAGGTTAAAAGGCTTCAGACTATTTCATATTTCTGTTCTCTGCAATCCATTTCCCTGGTTCTAGCCTTGTGCTAGGTCTGAGGTGACCAGGCCATAGTCACACCCTCAGGGTGTTAGGCACCCTCACCCATGCAGACCCCTTTAAAAAGTTCCCCACCCACCCTTGGGAGGCTTACTGGACACACAGAGAGGCCAGAGCCAGAGGTGAGACCACTTAGAAGCAAGGCAGGGCAGGCTTCCCAGGAGAGGTGATACCTGACCATCACCTTGAGGGATGAGCTCAGAATGTCCTCACTAGCGCAGGGCCATAAATTCCAATCCTGTTTTATAGAAGGTTAAACTGAGGTGCAGAACAGTGGAGCAACTCTCTTAGGGTTACAAAATACATTGGTACCAAAGCTAAAGGTAGAAGTGGGTTTTCCTGAGCCCCTGGGGAGAGGGTCAGCTAACCCTGAACAGTATCTTACCCCACTACTCTTTTGGGCCCTTTTGGCCCCCCAAATCCATTTCTCCCAGAGATTTTCATCCTGATATCACAGAGGGCAAATACAAGTGCCTTCACAGGGAGGAATTGGGAGGGAGTTATGTTCAGACCTTGGCACACAGGGTATTAGTAATCTCTCAAGACCATGGCAGGCTGCCATACAGTGACTGAGATGTCTTAGGCAGATGCTTCTGGGGATAGAAAGGGAGTGGCTGGGCCCTAGCCTGGCTTCTAGAACCTGAAATAGGGCCTGGAGACTTGGAATTAGTCAATTTAGAGGGCTTTGCTGACATAGGTCAAGGTGAGCTCCAAAAGGGTGAGCCTGTGTCCGGGCTTACTTTCCTTCAGGATAACACCAACTTTCTGGTTAAATCAAGGAAATGATGTTAGCAGTGCCAGGTTTGAGCCAGTGGTGTGGCAAGACATGATAGGCATGGAAAGTTACTGGCTGGACCATCTTGGGGTACAGTGCTGAGGTTCTTTATGACAGGCCTATCCTCTGGGCAGGAACTGGCTGGGCACTTGCCGACTGCCCCTGACTGAGACCATTTCTGAGGTTTATGACCTCTGTGCCTTCCTGGACAAGAGGGACATCACCTATGAGCCAATGAAAGTGGCTCTGAAGACTCACCTGGAGCCAAGGATGTTGGCACCCATGGATGTACTTGGTAAATGAGGAAGCTTTTGGGTTTGAATTTAGCATCAGGGGACAGGGGGTGGGGAGGGGCGGATTGGACAGAAAAGACGAGGTGGGCCGGGACTAGGAACCATAGGTGGAAGAGGAGAAAGCCAGACCAACATTTGTGGGGTTTGTGTTAAGTGCCCCCTCCTCACCTCCAAGCCCTCGATTCACCTCAAGCAGTACAGATAGGGCTGCTTCCCAGTGGGGACTGCATGGGTCCCCAAGAGCAGACCTGCTCTGGCCCTCGGAGCTGACTTATGGTGCTCATTTGGTTCTCACAGCCATCCAGGCAGGAATGGTTCTGAGTCCATTTAACAGATGAAGCAGAGACTCAGGGTGGAAACTTGCTCAAGTCACACAGTGGTCAGGCTGAGATTTGAATCTGAATCCAAAGCCAATGTTGTTTTCACCAGTTACCTATAACCTCTTATTAACAAAAACTTTTGGGTTAAAATTTAAGCTGTATTATTGTCATTCAGCAACATTCAATACCTATTGAGTACCTACCATATACCAGGACAGGGGTAGGCACTGGAGGTACAGAAGTGAGCAACACAGACTCAGTCCCTGCTTTCCTGGAGTTCACTGTCTAATTCTATACTTCTTATCTCTTGGTTATGTAATCTAGTTATATACCCTTCACTCATTACAAAGCTCATTTGAAACTAATTGCAAAGATCAGAACAAGGCCTAAATGTAGTCACCCCTCAGAAAAGGATCATGGATTCATCTTCCCAGCATACAGCCCCCATTCTCCAGACATGCTTAGAGATTTGGTCTTTATAAAAGTGACAGGGGGTTGATGAGAGCTGGTTCTATGACATTTGCCAAACCATAAGCACAAACACACAGAGGGACTCCTAGATTCAGTCTGAGTGGCCATATGAAAAGCTACACACCCAGGACACACCTAGGCAGAAACCAGAGGCAGCTGGCAACGTAAGCAGACAGGATCATCTGCCCAGCTTTCTTGGAGGGCGTCAGGTGAAGAGGAGCAGTGCCCTCGGGGTTGGAATTCCAGAGGGCTTACCCTCCCCACCCGCAGAGTCACTGTCTGACCCTTAAAGCTGCTCTTCCAAGCCTTCTCACCTCACCACCAGGAAACCACACGGTGCGCAGCAGGGAAAGTTGATGTCAGGGATTTTTGCTGCTTCTCAGAGCAGGCAAACAAATGACTGAGGAAGATATTGAGTGTTAACATACAATACACTATTGACCAAAATGCCCTACCTACTTTCCCCTCAGGCCATTTGATGTATTCTGTCTCCTTGGTTTTCATAGATGAGGAGTGGACAGCAGAGATCACTGTGTATTCCCCTCAACAGATTATCAAAGTTTATGTTGGAAGCCACTGGTATGCAACCACCCTGCAGACCCTGCTGAAGGTATGGCTGGCTCTGGCTTCCCCACTCCCTCTTTGGCTTCCTCACCTGAGTTGCTTTGGGACCTGTCACCTAATCCTCACACAGCCTCCAGCACCTGCTTGGAACAAAGACTTTCTCCCCAACTCCACTGCCCAAAGTGCTCTATTTAGGAGCAGAAGTGGAATGCGCAGTCTGCTGGGAAGGCCCTCAAGTGTGTGGGTAGGGAGGAAGCCACTTCTGAGGGGCCTTAACCAAGAAGAAGGTAGAATGGGATTCCAAATGCCCCTTGGTGATCTAGGGGCCAGCAGAAGTTGGAGCAGAGATGATGCACTTCTCTCTGTATGCTCTGTTCCCCATTGTGGTTCTCTGTGGCTAACAAGAAAGGAAGATGAAAATCCCAAAGCCTTTGCTCTAGCATGGCTGGGAAAATGGAGGAAGAGAAGACTGACCTTCTCCTTACAAAAGACCTCTACCCTTTGGGACTGACTGAGTCTGGTGTCTAACCCCCTCTAGTATCCAGAACTACTGTCCAACCCTCAGAGAGTGTACTGGATCACGTATGGACAGACCCTGCTCATCCACGGGGATGGCCAAATGTTCCGACACATTCTAAACTTCCTGAGACTTGGAAAACTGTTTTTACCATCTGAATTTAAGTAAGTGAAGCAAGAAAATGGTATGATGAAATCACAAAGGCTGACCCCCCACCCCCCGAAACAAAGGAAACCTGAGTTTGTAGCCTTCAGGGAGGAGGTTATATTATTTCCAACATGGGGACAGTTGTTTGAGGCAGCAGCTCTAGGAGCTTATGCCCCCTCCCACACTCCTACCCCAGCTGTCCAGCCTGACATCTCCTTGTCATTTGCAGGGAATGGCCCCTCTTCTGCCAGGAGGTAGAGGAATACCACATTCCATCTCTCTCAGAAGCCCTTGCACAATGTGAGGCATACAAGTAAGGAAACTTCACTCTGGATTCCATGTTTGGAGTTTGGGCCTTTAAATTAATTCTCTTGGAAATCCTGTCCTAAGTCTCACCTCCTAGTGGCACCTGTTCTCCTTGGGGTTGAGGGAGTGAAGCAGGCCCAGGATTGGCCAGTGACCTAAGCAAAACCCTTTAAGAACCCCTTCTCCCCTGCTGTCTAGCATTAACTCCCGGCCAAAGGGCAAACCTGATCAACTGGCCGATGGGCTGAGGGAAATGTGTACTCACCCTCTTGGTTTCTACAGGTCATGGACCCAGGAGAAAGAATCTGAAAATGAAGAAGCTTTTCCCATCAGGAGGCTGCATGTGGTGACAGAAGGGCCAGGGTCATTGGTGGAGTTCAGTAGAGATGCCAAAGAAGTAAGCCCCAACCTTCTTTGGTTGGTTTTGGCTTTAAAGAACAGTACCACAGGACTCGAGGGCAGGCCCAGCTACCGAGGGGTATGACAAAATGAAAGAGCAGGGCCTACACAGGTTCCTAGTACGGGAACTGGTTTCTGAATCTTGAAAGAGGCACAGTTACGTGCTGGTCACTTGCAGCCTGTGATGCCAACAATATCTCCTGTTGGAGTGTGAGAGGCCCCAGGGCTGGGACCACCCCCACTCAGACTGAGCAAAGCTCAAATGGGTAGCCCATGTCAGGGGTGGGATTGTTCTGGCTGAGCAAGTGAAGTCTTGGGAGGCCCAACTTATTAGATCTTGGGCAAGACCTCCACATCAATGCACAACATGCCAGAGCTACGTGCCCCTCCCTCTCCAGACCACAGCCTACATGCCTGTGGACTTCCAAGACTGCAACGACAGGACTCCATGGAACAAGGCCAAGGGGCACCTGGCAAGGTCCAGCCAGATGGAGGAGGCTGAGCAGTACACCCGATCCATCCAGGTGTCTCTGTGCCGAAATACCAAGAGGGCGGGTAATTCCAGCACGTACTCACACTGCCCTGGCTTGTGTGCCAACCCCAGACACTGGAGGGGCCACCCTGAGAGTCCCCCCAAGAAGAAGTGCACCACAGTCAACCTCACACAGAAATCTGAAACCAAAGAGCCTCCTGTCACCCCCATGCAGAAACTCATCTCCCTGGTGAGGGAGTGGGACATGGCCAATTGCAAGCAGTGGGGATTCCAGTCACCAACAGCCCCCCGGGGCAATCCCTTGGAGGAGGCCACCCTGCAACTCCCCCTGGGAAGTGAGGCTGCTTCCCAGCCCAGCACCTCAGCTGCCTGGAAAGCCCATTCCACAGCCTCAGAGAAGGATCCAGGCCCGCAGGCAGGTGCTGGGGCTGGAGCAAAAGACAAGGGGCCAGAGCCAAACTTTAAGCCCTACTTCCCCATGAAAAGAGCTGTCACCCTGAAGGACTGGGGCAAGCAGAGGCCAAAGGAGAGAGGTGAGTCCTATCCCATCCCTAGGTCTCATTTACAACAGAAAAGGCAAACTCCTTGGCCAAGACCTCAGAGTGAGTTTGTGACAAAGGGGGACTAGAAGCCCCCACTAACTGATGCCAGCTCTGTGCCAGGCCAGCAGATACAGAAGTGACTGGCACACTGGTGTGGTTTGGGGAACCAAATGATCACACAGGTGAAGTGATGAGCGCTGTGCAAAGGGGGAGCCTGTGATAGGAACGCAAAGGCTGGGGAATCAGCAAGGGAATAAAAGAAAAGCCTAGGGAGTTAGTGGAAGCACAGGGCATTGGTCTAGCTGGAGGCCAGGCTTCACATGCAGGCGTGAAAGGAGATGAGGCAGAAGACATGTCATCAGGACAGGCCTTGTGACCCAGGGTCACAATGTGCTACTCTGTTCCAACCCTGACAGGAGTGGGCAGCCCCGGAGGGATTTTCAACAAGGGAGCACTGGCCAGGTGTGCATTTCAGAAAGCCTGCTCCAGGCGCAGAGGAAATGCAGCAGCAGGAGGGGGAGTGTTGGAGTCTCAGAGTTCATTCTAGGCTAGGGAGCTGGGCTAGACAACGGGGAAAGGTGGAGGGGGATAGGCCAAGGAGGGGCCAGGTTTCCAGCTTGGATGGCTGCAATGGGGGTAGGTCCTTAGTGAGGTAAGTAGACAAAAGTAGAACTTGGGGAAGAGTACATATTACGTGTGAGATGCTGAGGGACATCCAAGTGGAAAAGTCCAGGAGACAGGAGGGTCTACAAAGACTGGGCTGATGAGAGAGTGCATGTATGGCCAGGCAGAGGGGAGGCAGCTCTGGAAAGTGTGCTGAGAACTGCCACACCAGGCTGTTTCTTCTGCTCCCTCCAAGTCCTTCCTATTCCGTACTGTCACCTTCCCTTTTAGTGGCTCAGGCCCTGCTTGGAAGAGCCTTCTTGGACTGGGCCTGTAAGTCTTAAGTTGGTCTGTCAAGCTTTGGAGTAACAAATGTCCACTCTTCCAGAATGGGCATGCATCAAAAGCTGGCCCCAAAAGCTCCTCTCATTTTACAATTTTATAAAGCTTTCTGGTCCCCAACTGGGTTATTATTGGCCCTGTTTGATACCAGTCTTAGTTCAACAAAGGAATTTGGAGAGTTCTTTGGAGTTTCAAAATCCAAGACTTGGCTTGCAATGATGCTAGAGCAATGAAAAGAGAATAGGTTAGGACAGGCCTCTGCCAGTCCAGCGTGTCACTTCCGAGAACCTAGAGGCAGCAGCTGCTGGAAGGTTAGGGTAACAAGACTGTACTGGTCTATCACCAGAGTACCCCCCTCCCTGCCTGGGCTCTGAAGTGGCTTATGGAGAGCCCCCTCCCCATGTTGTTTTTACAGAAAGCCCTGCCCCTGAGCAGCCTCTGCCTGAGGCCAGTGAGATGGACAGCCCAGGGGTCATCCTCAAAGTGACTCACCCCCCAGTGGTGGGCAGCGATGGCTCCTGCATGTTCTTTGAAGACAGCATCATCTATACCACACATATGGAGCACCTCGGGCTTACACCACCCAAAACCAGCCCCCAGGCCCGAGGTGAGACTCTGGAACCATAAGTACCTTGTGGAGATGCCTGAGCCCCCACCTAGGGTACTTCAGGCAGACAGTGTCCCTTGGGAGCCCCACACCTCTACCCTTCCTTCAGGCTGCCTCTAAGGCCCTAGCTGTGGGCAGATGTGGCCATATCCACTCTCCCTCCCCCACAGAGGTGACTTTCCTGAGTTTCTCTCTGTCCTGGGAAGAGATGTTTTATGCACAGAAATGTCACCGCTTCCTGACAGACATCATCCTGGATTCCATCAGGCAAAAGGACCCCAAAGCTATCACAGCCAAGGTGGTCTCCCTGGCCAATCGGCTGTGGGTATGTATGATAGGCCCCAGGCCCTGGGGCACCCTGTACCTTCTCCACCTGTCCCTTGCACCTTCAGTAAGTGGTGTAAGACGAGAGGAAGCAAGCCAAGATAGGTGTGGGAAGCATGAGGGGAAGAGGTCAGGGGCAGAAGCATGGCAGGAAGGGCAGGAACAGGAAGGCAGGGCAGTTTCACCTGGATCAAGCTTTGCCCAAGGGGCAGATTTGGAGTGACAGTGCCTGCCCCCAACTCCTGTGGCTCTGCAGGCCCAGGGAAGTCCCTGCTCTGCATCTCACTGAGGGCCTAGGAGCTGCCCTGCCCTGCCTGACCATAGGCTCTTCCTGGCAGACCCTGCACATCAGCCCCAAGCAGTTTGTGGTGGATCTGCTGGCCATCAGCGGTTTCAAGGATGACCGGCACACCCAGGAGCGCCTGTACAGCTGGGTGGAGGTGAGGGTCACCTGTAGCCCCTGGGAATGGAGACCCTGTGAATGCCTCAGATGGACACCATTTCTTGCTGCACCAGGGCCAGGCCAATGCTGCCCCAAAGTCTAGGCAGGCAGCTAGGCCACTGGTCCCTGGACCCAGGGAGGGAGAAATGATGGCTGATTAACCAATTCAGAGTAGTCAAAAAGCAGTACTCAAGCTATTGGTTTTTATCATTCCAATGATCCCAACTGTGCCTTCATCACTAACAACCCTGGCCACACTTGGGGAAGCATATCATATGAGCCTGAGCTTTGGCTTATATGGGAGTTAGACCTCTTCAACCAGTGATACCAACTTCACCTACTTAGCCATGATAGAACCGTTTTTGTACATTTCTTTCATATTTAAACTGTTTTAAAGCATTCTTTAAAAAGAAAGTGTTCAATAAGGACAAGGGAATGATCATCGTTAAAATAATCTTAGCACTGTAGGTGGGAAAGATTTAGCTAACTTCTCATTAATCTGATATTTCCGTAATCAAGTGTATTATTATAATACCATTTACCATAAGCACACTAGTACCCAAATACTATTAGGCCTCTGGTTTATCTGTCACTTGTAAAGTTTAAGTCAGCATCTATGGCTAGAAAGTAGAAAACCAGGGCCAGGTGCAGTGGCTCACGCCTGTAATCCTAACACTTTGGGAGGCCGACGTGGGAGGATTGCTTGAGGTCAGGAGTTTGAGACCAGCCTGAGCAAGAGCAAGACCCCATCTCTATAAAGAATAGAAAAAAATTAGCTAGGCATGGCGGCATGTGCCTATTGTCCCAGCTACTCAGGAGGCTGAGGCAGGAGGATCGCTTGAGCCCAGGAGTTTGAGGTTGCAGTGAGCTACAATGATGCCACTGCACTCTAGCACGGGCAACAGAGTGAGACTCTGTCTCAAAAAAAAAAAAAAAAAAAACAGAAAAAAGAAGGCGGGGTGTGGTGGCTCACACCTGTAATCCTAGCACTCTGGGAGGCCGAGGCGGGCGGATCGCTCAAGGTCAGGAGTTCGAAAACAGCCTGAGCAAGAGTGAGACCCCGTCTCTACTAAAAATAGAAAGAAATTAATTGGACAACTAAAAATATATAGAAAAAATTAGGGTGTGGTGGCGCATGCCTGACCCACACCACCGGGTGTGGTGGCGCATGCCTGTACTCCCAGCTACTCTGGGAGGCTGAGGCAGGAGGATCACTTGAGCCCAGGAGTTTGAGGTTGCTATGAGCTAGGCTGATGCCACGGCACTCTAGCTTGGCGACAGAGTGAGACTGTCTCAAAAAAAAAAAAAATAGAAACTAGCTGGACAACTAAAAATATCTACAAAACATTAGCCAGGCATGGTGGCACATGCCTGTAGTCCTAGCTACTCAGGAGGCTGAGGTAGGAGGATCACTTGAGCCCAGGAGTTTGAGGCTGCTGTGGGCTAGGCTGACGCCACGGCACTCTAGCCCGGGCAACAGAGCGAGACTGTCTCAAAAAAATAAATAAATAAAAAGAAAAGAAAGTAGAAAACCAGTATCAGGAAACATATTTTTGATCCTCTAGTCATTCTACTCAGTTTCCTATAGCCACTCCTAGCCACATGCCTGTGAGATGCCCTTTGGGCTGAACCGAGCACTAGATCATCAAAGGTCCCTAATAGGGCTTATCCTGTCCCTGCCCCTGCTCAGATAGGAGACCCCCACTCTGATCCCCGTGGAGCTGGAGTAGGCAACTGGTCAGGAAATCAAGAGTAAGACCAGTATTTCCTTCCAGCTCACACTACCTTTCGCCAGGAAATACGGCCGCTGCGTGGACCTGCTCATCCAGAGAGGCTTATCTAGGTCTGTCTCTTACTCTATCCTGAGCAAGTACTTACAAGAAGGCTAGGGTGCCCAGAGACATGGCCCCGCATGCCCCGACCCACCAGGGCTCATTTTAACTGGGGATATACCCAGAATGTGTGTGTCTACCTAAGGATACATATAAGTCCATTTTTTTATTATAAACCAATAAAGGAATAAATCACAAGTCAAAAGCCTAGACTCCTTTTCTGAGATACCAAACGCCTAATAACGAGTGCGACAATTTTAGGCAACTCTCTTGAAAGCTATTCAAAAGGCATCAAGTCATAATAACCAAATTGCTCCAGGAAAAAAAGGGGCTGGGCCTTGGGGGGCCAGGGCAGGTAGGGTAAGGGTACAAAAAGGAGTGGGCCAGCTCCTATGGTTGAGGACCTCAGCTGTAAGTCCAGGGACTGAGGAGCAGCTGCTGGGAGCCCACCTGGGTTCCTCCTGAGGAGTGGGGGCAGCCTAGTCACTACCCAGAACCATGTGGTGTCCCACCAGCCTAGAGCATGGAAATGCCCACTCTCTACCTAGTCTATTCTTAACCCACAACTGGGGTGGGAGCTAGAGAGGGAACAGAAGGGGACATGGGGCTAGGAGCCTGGGATCAGGGTGCTCATTCAGGCTCTGCAGCCACAATCCCCTGGGGGGGCCCATTCCAGTTTGTCCAATGGCTACAGATATCAGAAAGGGTAGTCAACAGGGCTGTCCATGTGCACTGGAGATGGCCCAGGTACCAGCCATGGCCTGGTCACAGTAGATCCAGAGAGGTGCTATTCCTTCGAGCTACAGGCTGCTGGATCCACTGCTTGTCTTCGAGCCTGGGCTCAGACCTGTGATGCCAGGCTAGGCATGAATGTCTGTTTCCCTAGCTCTGGGTCTAGGGAGGTCTCGGGGGAACAGCTCTGGCCCACCCACCCCCAGCTCTGCCTAAAGGAAAGGCAGGCTGGGGAGGGGCTTATGGGTATAGGGCAAGATGGCACTCACATAAGACAAGTCCTCGAGGCCCCTGCCCAGAGCCTGCCCTGACACACAGCTATTGTCAGAGCCACTGGATCCACTGGCTGATGGGCACTGGGATGAGACCTCTGAGTCCTCAGGAGCTGAGAAGGAAGAATGGGTAAGCTGTCAGCAGGGGAGGCCCAGACCCCAAGCCATGCCCTCCTGCCTCTGGCTAAGCCCAGACATACTCAGAGAGGGCTGGCTGCCCAGCTCCACCTCAGCGTCCAGCACCGCTTCCTCTGGGAAGTTGGGAGGATACAGGGGCCAGCGGAGATCCAGAAGAGCTGGGTCTCTGTACAGGTGCAGGTTGAGGGACCCCAGAACAGAGCAAGAGGCAGGGTCTCCAGGAAGGGAGCTCGAGGCCCCCAGGTAGGGGCTGTCATAGTCAAACGGGGCCACAGCAATAGAGGCCCGAGAGCGAACTTCTGTGTAAGAGAGAGGGTCAGGTTGGGACAGGCCAGAGCCTGGCCTGGCCCAAGACCCCAAGGGGAGCACAGGCCAGGGATGACAGAGGTCCACAGTGCCTCCCGTACAGCTGTCCTCACCCACACCCCCTGTAGTCTGACTGCTACCTCGGCATTTTAGGACATAGTTGATGGTGCGGTCGTTGATGGCTTCCTCGCTGGGGGCAATGTCCTGGAAGGCCTTGTTCCCAACACCCATGGACACCATCTCAGCCATACGCACCTCTGGAGGGAGAATGGAAATGAGCACGGCCCCTTTGGACATTAGCCTTGTCCTTGGTCCTCTATATAACCCCCCAATAATAAGTCTTTCCTGTATACCCACACCCAGAAGATTAACTGTGCTGTTCACTGAGCACTTCTGGTGCCAGGCTCTCTCCTCCCAATAATCCTGTGGGGTGGCTGTCCTAATTCCCTTTTTAGAGATGAAGCCTCTGATACTCAGAGAGGTTAATGTTGTGGCCAAAGTCAGAGACAGTGACAGCAGGACTGCCTGACTCTGAAGTTCCTTCCTCTGCACTGGCTGCTGCTGCGCCTCCTCCCCTCTTGCCAAGCTTTTCCAGGTCCCTAGTCCCTTCCTAGGCTGCTATGGGACAACATAAGCTCTCCGGGTAGGGGAGTGTGGGGTGAAGTAGGGGGCAGAGACCCACCCTTGTTGTGGACAGCCTGCCTCCAGAGCAGGCGGGAGATGTCAGCTGTCCAGGACTGCTTAGTGGCCAAGCTGGAGGCCTGTAGCACAAAGGTGTCCCTGGCCTTGCGACGTCGGAACCAGATCTCAAAGCGCAGATTGCTGTCCCTGCAGCACTCGGTGAGGCCAAGGTCTGCCATCTGTGTGGCCGGGGAGAGGGGCTTGCTGAAGTGTGGGGGGTGGAAGGAAGGGGCAGGGACCAGGGTTGGGGCGGGCCTACCTTGAAGGAGCGCTTGTAGGCAAATGTGTCAACACCTGCAGGCCCACGGCGAGGCTTGCTGAAGAGCAGCAGCTCCTCAAAGAGGAAAACACGGCGTAGGGACTTGTGGCGCCCAGTGCGCACCGTGAACTCATCCTGTCGCACCAGCTGCCCCTGTTCCTTGAGGTTGACCTGCAAAGTTGGGGCCTGGTGGGTGCCCAGCCTCTTCTGCCCTCTTCTTCCACATCTGTCCCCACCCACTGCAGCCTCAGATGACTCACATCACAGCCCTGGATGGCATCCATGGCTAACAGGTCGTTGCCGTGTCGCAGCTGGAAGTGCACAAGGCTCTGGGCTGCCTGCAGAGCATTCAGCTCCTGCGTGGAACCCCCGCAGGCCCGTGCCAGCTCCTGCAGAAGCAGCGCATACTTGCTCATGCGCTGGATGGGCTTCAGCAGGTAGGAGGCCAGGTCCAGGTGGTCCCCCAGTGCTTGCTGCTTGTCCTGCCAGGTGGGTGGGAGACCACTGAGTGGTTTCAGGGTACTGCCCCCATGCCTCTACTCCTCCTACAGTCTCAGGCTCACCTACCTTGAAGAAGGCATGACCATAGCTGGACATCAGGGCATCAGAGCGAGGTTTGTTCTTGCTGTAGAGCGCATACATCCCAAACTGCACCCTCTACAAGGACACATGGCTCAGCCCAGGCGCAAAGGGGCCAGCTCCCAAAGGCTGGCCCCCTGGGCCAGACCCCTCTCAGCTTGAAAGGACCAAAATGCCAATAGATGGCTCTGCAGGGAGGCCTCCCCAGACAGATCCAACCTGCCCTGCTTTGAACAAGGGATGATATGGCAAGAACAGGCCCTGTGCTGAGGGGGTATGCCCACAGGCCCTCTGGGGAATAAGTCCCCTACTCTCCCATTGAGCCTCTGCATTCAGTTCTGCTCCTCCCACAGCTCTGAGAACATCTCTCTGGTCTCACCTCACCTCTGACTGCCCTCTTCTTGCTCACTACACTCAGCCACGTCCTTGTTCACTTCCTTAACCACTGGGCCTCTTTCCTGCCACATGGCTTTGAGTTTGCTCTTTCCTCTGGGTGGAACACTGTTACTCCAGCTGCACCCCCCGTCTCAGTGCAAATGTCAACTCCTCATGGGCCTTCTGTAACCGCTCCTTCAAAGGTGGGAACCCTTGCCCTGCCAGTAACTCACTAGCATCTACCCTATTTTTCTCCTAGCTCCAACTGTAATCTAAAAGGATCTTTTTCACTTTTATGTCTCCTCCACTGAACTAAAAGCACCCCAAAATGCAGGGACTTTATCAGTCTTGCTCATAGCTGTACCCAGCACAGGGCCTGGCACCAAGCATGTGCCCAGTGCTACTTGGGGAGTGTGGCAGAATCAGCTGGAAGCCATGTGGCCTGTGGGCTTACGTGGCGCAGGAAGGCATAAGCCACTCGGGGTGGGTGCCGGGTGCAAGCCTCCAGCTCACGCAGGAAGAAATGGCAGTGGAAGTCACGCAGCTTTTCCAGGTTGCCAAAGAGGTGGGCACGCTGGCCGCGGAGGCCCTGGGGCACATCAGGGCGATCCAGCTCTGGGAAGTAGTTGTCCATGGTGTAGTCAAGGGCCCGGACATACTCCCGCTCCGTAGCCACCATCTCTGCCAGCACCAGCTGTAGCCTACCAGGTAGCTGGAGTCAGGAGCCAAGACTTCTACCTGCACTGCCCTCCCCTCCCTGCCCACTGCCTGCACCTGCTGGGACTCCTGGGGTCAGAGCTGCCTAGTGAAGGCACAGTAGGAGACAGCTGGGGCTGGGCACCTCCTCCAGCCTCTGGTCCGTGGCAGGCAGTGACAATGGCCGCATGGTGGCAGTGATGGGTAGGTTTGCTGAGACTCTTCCCCAGATTCTGATCAAAGCTGTAGGCCTTCCTCAGGGGAGGTGGGGCAGGTACATTGGGGACCTGGCTGACACACAGGCTAGCTGTGCTACCCACTGATGATGGCTTCAGGGCAGCCTCTAGCTTCTGGTCCAGGGCCAGCCAGGTGTCCTGGCACTGTGCCCAGGCCCAGCGACACTCCTGGCGGATGCCCTCTGAGCCCAGCCCTGTGGCCAGAGCCCACATCTTTCGGAAGTGTGCAGGAGGCAGGTCAGGGTGCTTGGTCCAGTGCAGCTGCAGTCGCTGCAGCACAGTCCCGGGGCGCTCCTGCTCCAGCTCTGCCAACACCCGCTGCCCCTCCTCAGCCCACATTGAGGCCTGCAACACCAGAGCCGGACAGGCGTTAGAAGAGGATCCCACCACGACCACCCAGCCTTCTGCTCCTCTACCTGCTCCCCAGGCCACATCCCTGGGGGCTGGATTTTGGGGTCAGACTAAAGAGAAGGAAAGAGAATATGTAGCATAACCAGGAAGAGCTCAGGCTGCGATAGAGCTAAGGCAGCCACCCCACAGACCACCTGGAGGCAGGGACAGGATCCTCACCCACCTGCTTGAAGAACTGAAACAGCTTCTCAGCATCTGCCAGCCGCTGGCGCTGCTGGGCCAAAGCCCTAGAGAATTCAGTCAGCTGGGCTCGCAGGGCCAGAAAGCGTGCTCCACAGGGGCCCAGGTCAGCAGCCTCCCAGCCAGCCAGCGGCTGCAGAAACTTCTCCCCTTGCCTGACCTGCTCCTGGACAAACAGAGACTGGGCTCAGCCAGCCCAGGCCTGATGGTCCAGCCCAAACCCAGATGTTTCCCACTGTCATGTCATCACCAGGTCTCTCCAATGGTGGAAGAGTTTCCCCACCCTCTCCGGGCCCTACCTGGATCCACTCTCCTCTCTCAGCCAAACGTCCTGGAGGAATTGTCCATTCTCACCACTACCAGTCTTCATTCTGCACCAGCCCACTGCAGCCCCACCTCTGCCCCATCCCCAGCACGTCCCAGGCCTCACTGACTCCACCTCTCAACAGCACTCAGCCCGCTCCCTCCTGGGCATCCCTGACTCCTCTCTGTCATTCTCCAGTACATCCCCCCACCACTGCCCAATCCCCTTCCCTTGTGCCATTAAACATGGGGGACTCCTGAGACAGTGCACTCTCTCCCAGGCAAGCTTATGAGAGCAACTTCAAACGTCATCCACACACCCACGGTCACCAAGTGACCCTCCCCTGCCAGACCTCTCCTCTGAGCTCCAGGCCCAACACCCAAGGGCCTTCCTCTCCTCCCTCACAGCCATCTCAGAAGCACACTCAAGACTGGACACATGAATGCTCTTCCCCGGCGAATGTCCTCATCTCCTAGTCCCTCTCTCAGGGAACATTCATCCTTACAACCTCCCTCTCCCTCACCCTCCCACATAGATCCACCATCAGATCCATCAATCTCTCAAACCTGTCTCCCCTGCCACCATCCTGGCCAAATAAAGCATCATTTCCCACCCAGACTAGTGCAGTGACCTCTTCTCTGGACTCTCCATGTCCACCCTCCAAGTCACTGTCTACTCAGGAACTAATCTTTCTAGAATATAAATTTAGAAAGATTATGAGACTTTCCTGCTTAAACTTGACACTGCTACAAGGGCCCAGTGATCTCGCCACTGACCAGTCTTCCAGCCTCATGTCATTTCATCTCACCCTACTCTCCCTCTTCCGCTCTGCATTTCAACCTTACTGGATCTTCTGGCTCCTCAGGTGCACCATGTTCCCTCCTGCCACAAGAACTTTGCACGTGCTGCTTCCCCAGCCTGGTATGACCCCCATCCCCAACTTCTTCTGCCTAGTTGACCCCAACTTATCCTTTAGCTCAAATATCACCCCAAAAAAGCTTGCCCAACACCCGGCTGGATCAGGTCTTTGTTACACCCTCCGGTAGAATCACTTGTGTTGCTTCTGTCCAGCGTTCTTGCCTCAGTTTGCAATCACATATAGGACTGTGATCGATTACAACTGATTTCCTCTGCCAGACTAATGGTTCCAGGAGAGCAAGGAATTGATGTGCTTTCACTCACTCCTGCATTCCCAGTCCCTAGAAAAGTGTTCTAATACCTGAGCAAGTGACCAAACTTACTTGGGCAACCTGGTCCAGCTCCTGAAAAGGGCCTTGGGCCTGGAGCAGCATGTCCAGCGAGGGCTCCTCTGGCTCTTCCAGTGCTGGCCAGCCCACCTGCTGCAGCCACACTTCAATCTGGAGGGGCACAAGCAGGGAAAAGTGAGGAGGTTGCTGTGGGTGGAGGTCACGCTTGAGATCAGGGGCAGGGCTCACTCTGGGCACATAGTCCCCACCTGGTGCAGCCCGTCCTCCTGGGCTTCCATCATCTGGACCAACTCTAGAGCCTGGACTCGCTGGTTGCTCTGAAGGGTCAGCTGATGCAGCAGTCCGTCCACACGGCCATACAGCTCACCAGCCTTGTCCACTGCTGGCCTGGTACAGGGTACATGGTCTTAGGGCTCCTGCCAGTCCCCTTGCTCCACTCCACCCTATCCTGGTTCTGAGCCAGCCAGTTGAGTCCTCGGCATGGGATCTGGTGGGTTGGGCTGGGCAAGATCTGGGAGCTGGGCTCGCACCTACCTGTAGTCTGGACTCAGGGTCACCTCTGGGACCTCCTGCTTTAGCCACGCCAGCTCCATGCCCCCTTGGCATTGTAGCCATGCCAGCCGTGGCGAGTCTAGCACCTGCTGCATCAGGACCCGTGCCTGCCGTAGCAGCTGACCAACTTCCTGTGATTGACATTAATAGGCAGTGGAGGTGGCCGTGGGAGAGAAGGAGGGAGACAGGGAGCACTCAAGGAGGTGTTGGGAGGGGACACTCACCCCAGACTCCACAGGCTTGGGCACAGCCTTCATACTCTCAATGGCCCCCTGGAGCAGGGCACAAACCTCCTGGCAGCTCTGCAGTAGGGCTTCCAGATGCTGTGAGCAGAGACAGGCACAACCAGAGCAGCATGCAGTGCTGGTCCCAGGGCTCCTGGATTCCAGGCCACTGCAGCCAGCTTTGCCCTGCTCAAGCCAGGGCTCAAGTCTCCTTGGGGCCTACATAACCCCCTCACCCCCACCTGGTTGCACTAACCATCCGGAAATGCAGCCAGGCCTGGTGGCAGTAAGGCAGACATCCTCCCAGTGAAGTGGGCAACCCCGCGGTGGGGATGTGGGTCAGCAGGCTCTGATAAGAGGACACCTGCTCCAGCTGCAGGAGAAGACAGTGTTGTGACCCAGGCCTGGGTGGGGAAGCACCCCATCTCCAGCCCTAGCCAACTTGGTTCAGTACCTGTAGGCCAGAAGGCACCTCCTCTGGCATTTTTCCTACTAGCAGCACCTGGTGCACCGAACCTGGGGCTGCTTCCTGCAAGGAATCTGAGCTCAGCCCTGCCCCCAACTCTACACAAAAGGAATGACGGGGAGCTACAATACCGTACTCACTTGTAGTTGGCTGAGCCCCAAGAAGAGGGACGAGCTTGGGGAACAAATTCGGGCATCAACTAGCACTGTCAGTCCCAGGGCCTGTACTTCGGGCCTAAAGGGGTGAGCTTCAGTTCAGTATCTGATTCCCAGATCCTGACATCTCCTGGCTCAGGCTCAGCCCCCCAACCTCCTCCCCTAAACCTGGGGATGCTTCGCAGGTAGAGCAGGAGGTGGATGAATTCGTGGCTGCTGCACTTGGGGTGAAGCCAGGCTGGGCTGTGGGCACACAGAAGCAGCACTGCTCGCCCTTCTACATCCCTAGTCCCTGTGGGGAGGAGACAGTGAACACCCACCCAATCGGGCCACCCCACCTCCACCACCTCTACACCCTCCTGGCTACCTGGTAAGGCAGCCATGCCACTAGCCAGCAGCTCCCAGGTGAGGTCCTGGGCCAGGAGACAGTCAGTAGGCTTAGGGAGGCTGGATCTGCTGGGGGCTTGGGAAAGGAAATGCCTTGGGTCTGCATTGGACCACCTACCCAGAAACCCCTCCTTGGACCGGGGCTTCAGCCTGAATAGAGTCAGAGACCTACCCCCATCCATACCCCCGGCACCTTGCCCCCAGGTCTCAACACTCATCTCCAGGCATCCTCATTCCCTTCCAGACTTCCCTAGCCCAGCCTCTCTTACCTGCCTCCAGCAGCTTTGATGATGTCTCTGATAAAGCATCTCCAAGGTCCACAGGGTCACTGTCCAACTCCCCAGGGCCCAAGCTGGCTGGAATTACCCTGCTTGGATCTGGATCTCCTACCAAGCCTATCCCTGAGCTGTCATTCTCACCCTGTGCCAGGCTGAGGTGGGAGGACATGGGACATAGGAGACTCTCCACTCCAGAGGGGGCCAGCTCCTCTGACTGGACTGAGGAGCCTCCTAGTGTAATCTTCTGGGCATCCCCCGACCCATCTGAAGCCATCTGTTCTGGGGGTAATTGAAGTTCCCTGGACAAGGGGCTGCCGTGTAGCCCTTCACCCTGGGATGCCCCTGCTGGTGCTCTTGGAGGTTTGGAGTCCTTGACCTGCATCTGGGGAGCAGGTTCCTCCTCCTCCCAGGCATCCCTGAAACTGCACACAGCAAATCTCCAATCTGTGGCATGGCCCTGGGAGTCTGGGGACTCATCCCCATACTCCAGGGGCCCTTCCATCACCCGCTCCTAACAGTGGGCCTGCTCAGGGCAAGTGGGAGAAGGGCTGGGCCTCAGTATGAACAGAGGCCCCACTCTTCCAAGAACTGGGTTGAAGATGGTTGAGTAGGGCTCGGTGGGCAATGAAGGCACAAGGCACTAGGCCGTAGGAGAGGGGTGCCAGTCTTGGTGTGAGGGCACAGGAATCACTGCCGCCACATAGTTCAGGCCTGGAGAGGAAGGAAGGTCGGGGGTCTTCCTTTTGCTCAGGCCCCATCGCACCCCCGTGGGCTTTTGCCCTATGGGCCCCCACCCTCAGACACGCCCTCACGTGGGGCTCTCGCGGCTGTGGCACGGGACTGCCTCGTGCTCAAGCTCCCCGTCCCCGCCAAGCCTCGGCGCGGGGACTGGCACGGGCCCTCCCTCGCCCGCTGGTTGGACTTACGACCCCGGGAGGCGCCGCAGGGAATTGCGAAGCCCTCAAACGGACCTCGACGGCGGGGACCGCGCGGCCGCCGGCGTCCAGGGGCGCCGCCTCCTGGCCGTGGCGGAGGGAAGGACACGCCGCCGAGGACAGAGCGCCGCGCCGCCCCCTGGAGGCCGGAGGACGCAGCCACAGCGCGCCCCGCAGGGGACGACGGTAGACGGCCGACCGGCTGTGAAGCCGAGACGCCGGCCCCGCAGCGCCCCCCTCGCCCGCAGCCCCAGGAGCCCAGACGGCTCGCCTCACCCCCATCCCCCAAGGCCCCGGGGGCTCTGCGCCCGACCCTCGGGCGTCTCAGTGCGCCGGTCCGGGCAGCGACCAACGGCCGGCGGTCCTACCGTGCCCACTCCCGCCTGGCGAGCGGCGCCGGAAGCGGTGCCCCGGGGGCAGGCTGTGTAGGTGCGCGAGGGTGAGTGAGCGCGCAGGCCCGCCGGGGCTGGAGGGGGCTTCGGCTGCCTCGGCACAGGCACCAAGAGCCGGTTCGGTTCGTAGGGTCCTGAGACGGGATGGGACTGCTGTCTGGGCCAGAGGGTGGGGCTGAGCCAGGCCTACCAGAATCCCCCCAGACCTCCACCCCTTGCACTCCCTGGCACCTCTATACCCCCCTCCCCACAGAGTCCAGCCAGGGAGGCTGATGCTGAGGTGGGGTCCTGGGGCTGGAGACTAGCCCAGGCCTGACTCCTCCACTTACCTGCTGGGGGAGTTCCAGGGACTCTCTTCTCTTTGAACCTCACCTGTAAAAAAGAAAAGTCTTTCCTTTCCCCTGGGATTGCTGTGAGGTCTAGGGAAGACCCCAAATGTCAAATGTCTGCTCACTGCCAGCACTTGGGATGTGTTGGTGACCTGCCCCTCATTTCACCCTCAGTCAGAGGATCCTGAACTGATGAAAGCCACTTGGGTAGCTATGAGGTTTGCAGTCCCTTTGGGCCATGTGGTCCTGGACTGACACTCCCCAGGATTTATGGGAAGATTATGGGACGGTTGGCTATGTGGCTAGGAAAAGGCACTGAGCCCCACATAATGCCCAGGCCCTTGGTCCCTGGGGGCATAGGGCAGTGGGACAATAGCTTCCCTGGCTCTAACTAAGGCAGGCACTTCCTTCATGAACCTGGGCATCAGAGCAGGCACAGTGGGAACAACAGCAGTCTCCCACCCCTCGCAGCACCCAGAGTCTAGACTCCCAGGCAGCTACAGAGGAGCCTTCTCCATAAGCAATCTGAGAGAGCAGCCTTGGAATTGTCCTGCTCCATCCCTAAATCCCAGCTGGACCTCTCTTCCTACCCTCCCAGCTTCAGTGAGCATCATCCAACCTTGGCTCCTTCCCCAGCTCTGTCCCAGGGCCACCCCCACTGAGTCACTGCCTCCAGCTCCCTCCCTCCCCTTATGCTGCCCACCCCAACCCACCAGCCAAGAACTCTAAGAGCTGGGGGGACCTGCTGTCAGGCACACATACCACTCTGAGTGCCAGAGACAAGAGCCTCAAGCCACAGGCCACAGCTGACCCTGGCACCCCTGGGCACAGCAGGCAGATTCAGGGGAGGTGCAGCCACACTGAGACAGAGGCAGGGCTAGGCCTCAGTTTCCCACTCCACAGAGAATGCGTATTGTAAACTTTGTGGAAACTGAGACTGTGTATCATCTACTTCTGTACTTCCAGCACCCAGCACAGAGCTTGGCGTAGAATAAATGCTTAGGGGTGCCTGAAACTGGTCACACTGTGCCTGCCCTCCTAAGGCTCCCCATCTATATGGAAACCAGAGTCACAAATGGAGGCAGATTCAGACGCTCAGCCTGAAAAGGAGACAGAGAGGAAGTAGAGAGCTACAGGATGCACAGCTGCAGGATGGCAAAGGTACAGATAGAAATGGGGACAGACTGAGGCCTGGCAGGGAATATTGGGGGGCTAGGCGTGGAGCCAGCCTGGGGTGGCTGACCACAGCGGGCTCTGTGGGCTGAGCTTGCAGGACTGAGCAGTGACTCATGGGGCCCATCTCTGTGGCTCTCCTGGCAGCGGAATCTACTCACAGCAGCCTTTTCCACTGAGATCATGAAATGGGAATGAGCCTCCCTTCCCTGCCCCTTCCTCAACCCTCCCTCAGCCGCCTATTCCTTGCCAACATGACTAAATCGAAAATGAACTGGGGGCTCTGGGCCTCAGTGGGCCTAGAGATAAGAGACCCACGGTCATTCCCTTCACTCTACCCCAAACCTTGCTCACCCTGCTTCAGTACTGCCCCAAACAGTGAGGGCAACAAGTACTCCAAAACTTCCAGACCTCTCTTGCCTTCAGCCTAAATAAACTCCAGACTCTTTAGTATGACATTCAAGGCCACCTGGAGGCATCACAGCCTTCCTGTCGTCCTCCCAGACTGTCTGGAAAACGAATCTGATTGTGTTGTCTCGTATTGTCTCCTCTACCTGAAGGCCCACACCCACTTGCCCTGATCAAAATCCTTTGTCCTTCAAGGCCTGGATGCTGCACCTCCTTCACGAAGCCTTCCCCAGCCATCTCCTCTCTGCTCAGGCAATCCTATCCCTCACTGGCCCCTACCTGTGCTCCCCTGCCCCCTCCCCACCCTGCCGAATCAGAACCTTTGGGTTAGGCCTGGGAATATGCACATTAGACAAGTTCCCAGTGATTCTGACACTAAAGTCTGAGAAGTGACTGAGGCCTGCCCCCCGCAGCACCATCTCCTTCACATCCCTGGACTGCTGAGGTTTCATACATCTTCCACCAGGCACCCACACACTCTGACTCCTCCCAGAAACCTGCCCAGATCTCCTCAAGGCCCCACAGCACTTTCCAGGCACCCCTGCCTTGCAGTATAAGACCTATAATGGGAAACATTATAGGCCCCCTGGGTAGAGTACACCTCATTTTGTCATTTAGTCCTGGCAGCAACCTTGTGAAGTATGATTATTATCGCATTTTAGAGATAAGGACACTGAGGCCCAGAGACATTCTGTAACACGCCCAGGATGACATAGCATGTGAGTGACAGCTAGGACTGCCTGACTCCAAAGTGTGGACTACTAGTTAACCGGTGGGCCTTATCAGTGCCTACTGTAAACACAGTGAGGGCAAAGCCTAAGTCACTCTTCCCTTCTTATCTTCGCCACAGATAACACAGAAAAAGTTATTGTTAGTTGGCCAAGTGTGCCAGAAAGTAGGTGAGTGATTGCCTAGGGCTGGGGAGGGCAGGGGATGAGGAGCGAGTACAGGGCTTCTTAGGGGAATGATGAAAATGTTCTAAACTTAGATCATGGTGAAGGTTGCACAACTCTTGTGACTATATTAAAAACACTACACTGTACACTTTAGATGGGTGGATTTTTATAGTATATGAGTTACATGTCAAACTTTTTTAAAAGTCTTTCAGACACAGTGGGCATTGGGGTTTGGGGACTGCTGTTACCTAGGCATTTCTAGCCATGTTTCCGGACCCCACACTACAATTTGTATCATAAGCACTCAGGGTAACCAAGTCCCTTGAGATTGTCTTCCCACCTGTCACATGCAGAAGGACACTTCTGTTCATTTGTCCTACACCTGCCTCCAGGTTTTCAAGAAGTGTCTATCTGGTCCCAGGTGTGTGGTGGCTGCATCTTGGGGCAGCTTGGCACCTGACCTCTTGGGTCTCTTTCCCTGATAGCCTCTCTCATTTTATAGACTCCCACTTCTGGGACCCCATGCCCATACGGTAATTCTCTAGACTGTCACTGCAGGCCCCTGCTAAGGGGACAATATTGGAAAAGTATGGCAGAGGTAGTGGGGGAGGGGAGGCAGAGGGACTAACAGTCCTGCCTGGGATTCCCCCCACCCAAGCCTGTTCTCTGTCCCTGGGGCAGGCAGCTGGAGTTTACATTTCTCACCAGATGCCCCTGTTGTCCCTTACCCTGGAAATCCCCAGACACATGGACACAGGACACCCATCCATCTGAGAAATGTTTAATGTATCTTAGGTTCAAGGTACAAAACACAAGGCGGGTGCTAACCCCTGAAAAGTCACCTGCCACCCATTCAGCCCCCTCTTTACCACTGCAGCCAGGCTTCCCAGCTCCCAGAGCAATGGAGCAGTGTCCCTGGGATACCTAGTTCCTTCCCTGCTTGGGGAATGTTGAGGTGGTGACATGGGAGCCCAGAGGCCACTGTGTCCCCTCCTCAGAAAACCCAGACCACAGGATCAGAAAGGTCCAGATTTGGACCCAGAGCAGCAGATCCCTAGAGTGACCCTGACTAAGAAGCAGGTCTGAATTGGAACCTGGCCCAGCCCCCTGGCCTTAGTCCTGGGAAAGGAGGAACTATTACCCCAATATCTGGCAGTAAAGGGAAGGAGCTAAGCAAGAAGTGGAGGCAGAGATTCCCACTGCCCTAAAAAAAAATGGACTGTGGGTAGCTGACCCAACAAGGCAGCAGAGTCCAAAGCTGAGGCCGGCCCTGCCTCCCATCCCAGTCCCTCTGAGGATCAGCCCCTCACTGAACCTCACTCTCAGGACACTGTCCCTGAGCCAGTGCTGGGGAGGGGGTAGAGGGTAGGGAAGGCCAGCATCCACTAAGGAATGATGCCTTTGCTTTGGGGGCAGGGACAGCTGCCTATAGTAACCCCAGAAAGGCCCACTGGGGAAGGGGTATCAGCTACCCAAATGTCTGGGCCTAGCCCCTATAAGTCCTAGACTGGGTCCTGACCCAGAGTAGGGGCCTTATTGACACGGAAGGTGGCAGGGGTTAGGAGCAGGGAGGGTGGTGAGAAGGATCCCTGTGAGGACCAGCTCAGGAGACCCCTCTGACCAATCCCAAGAAAGCCCAGTTGCTACTTCAGTCCAGGCCCCGCTGGCCCCGTGGCAAGCTGAACGGGCTCTTCTACCCATTGCCCAGCGAGCACTTCCCACAGGGGCTCCACCTCCTGCTCCTCCCAGAGGCCCTGGGCTACAGCCGGCCACCTCTGTTGAACTGGATGCACCAGTGGGAGTTAGCAGTGCCCGGGCTAAGACGGGTGCGGTTCTTGTGGCCCATGAGGGGCTGCAGCTCCTGCTGCTGGGGGATGTCAGCACTGCTCTCACTGTGGGAGCGGCCAGCCTTGGCCAGGCTTGGGGGAAAGGCGAAGCTAGGGCGTGGATCCGAAGTCAGGTGGAGAGGGGCCTGGGGCTCTTCAGCACCCAGAGGGTGGGGAGGCAGGCGGGTCAGAGTTGGGGCCTGGGTGCAGGGAGGGGATGCCAGGCTCTCCAGGGATGAGATGCTCTGGTTCCAGCCCGTCTGCATGTCCACAGGCACAATCTTTGTGGTTTCCGAGGACACATACACTGCCAGGTCCCCATGCCCGCTCTTCCAGGGTAACTCCTTCTCTGCACAGGTTGGGGATGGGGGGATGATGCGTGGGCTTGGGCACACCTCAAGGCTTCCTGGGGACAGAGAGTATACAGGAGCTCGTTACCAATACAGTGGAACTTATCTCAAGTATAAGCACATTCTCATAAATAAACTCATTCCACAGTTGCCATATTAACATCCATTTGTGCAATTATTTGATGCATATCTTGCTGAGGGGAAGCACCACAGCTGGTTTGCTCTCCTTTGTATCCCTAGCTCCTGGCACAGGACTGGATACACCGTAGTTGTTCAAGAAGTATCTACTGAATACATGAAAATAACTAAAGCAAGAGAAAGCAAGAGCCAGGCAGGAAGGAAGCACCATCTTCAATCCTCCTCCCCCGACTCGCAGCACCAGTCCCAGAAACAGCATCCTGCCAAGCCCCATCCCAGCCAGCCAGCCAGGGACAGAAAAACCTGGAGGCTCCAGGCCAAAGGCTTTGCTGCTGGGCGCACTGCCTGAGCATCCACCACAGCCCTCTGTCTCTGGCGGGACAGAGCCCAGGAGTGTGAGCTCATGCAAACCTAACAGCAGGCCAAAGCTGTGCCGCAAAGGGAATGACGCAGCATGGGGGACAGGAGCTGAGAATCCCAGAACTGCTGCAGGAGAATTACTGGAAGTCTGAGGTTCTGAAAGAAGAAACCTGGGAAAGAGAAGCCCTTTGGCCACCTACCACCCCAGCTCTCCAAAGGCAAGCACAATGATAAAGTCCTGAACAATCCAATAAACTTCTTGATTAAGTACATTATGAAATGTAAAATGTAATAACAAAAAGCCTAAAACAATAAAAACCTTCCATGTTCACCTTTAGAGGATGCTTGGGAGCTAACTGCAGTCTGAAAACTGATAAATGAAAGAATCGGGCATTTATCCATTCTTTCCTGTATGAACTGTGTCTCAAAGTAACCAAATAATTGATGAGGGGAAGTTTTTTATAGAAGAATTCCTGCTAATAAATGCAGATGAAAAAATAAACATAGAATATCATCACTGTACAACCTCTAATGAAATTTTGAATCTAGCACTGATCATCCGTGGCTGTTGAGACCGTTTAAGGAAAAGCTGTTGGGTCACTTGATAATGGTTGGCTCAGGGGAACAACATCTGAACCCAGTGAACAATGTTAACCTCATGAGAAGAGAAACAACCAGATGGTATGTGTTTCCTGATGTGATGCAATAGGAAGTACACCATCACATATGAAGTGTTCTTAGCAAAAAAATTAAAACTGAAATATGATCTAGATTTAATTGCCTCTTTAAAAGAAATATAAGGCTGGACGCGGTGGCTCATGCCTGCAATCCTGGCACTCTGGGAGGCCAAGGTGGGAGGATCGCCGAGGTCAGGAGTTCAAGACCAGCCTGAGCAAGAGCGAGATCCCGTCTCTACTAAAAATAGAAACAAATTAACTGGACAACTAAAAATATACAGAAAAAATTAGCTGGGCATGGTGGCACATGCCTGTAGTCTCAGCTACTCAGGAGGCTGAGGCAGGAGGATCACTTGAGCCCAGGAGTTTGAGGTTGCTGTGAGCTAGGCTGACACCACGGCACTCTAGCCCAGGCAACAGAGTGAAACTCTGTCTCAAAAACAAACAAACAACAACAACAAAATTGAAAAAACATACTTGAGGGTGCTCGAGCTGACCACCAGTGATATCTAACATTATGAGTGAATTAGGTCTCTACACATGTGGAAACATGTATATACTGTTTGTGTTTTTTCTTTTCCTTTCTTTTTTTAAAATAATTTATTTATTTATTTATTTATTTTTGAGAAAGAGTCTCACTGTGTCACCCCGGGTAGATGCGCCCAGCCTGTTTTTCATTTTTTTGAGAGCGCAGCCTGCAACTCCTGGGCTCAAGCTATCCCCCAGCCTCTGCCTCTTGAGTAGCTACAGGCCCACATCACCACACCCAGCTAATCTGTTTTTTGTAGAGATGGGATCTCACTCTTGTTCAGGCTGGCCTCAAACTCCTGGCCTCAAGCAATCCTCCCACCTTGGCCTCCCATGCTGGGATTATAGGCATGAGGCTCCATGCCCAGCCAGCCCTATACTAGTATTTTATCCACAGTAAGTCCATGTTGGTGAATTCAGACTCCTCCCCCAGGTCAGGCTGCCACCCTCACCTGGGGCTCTGCCTGAGGGCAGGTGTGCTAAGCATGGGTTCCTCACCAGAATGTAAAGGGGGCAATGTGGCAGTGAAAGGCTATAGGCTTTGGAGTCAGATAACTAAAGGGTTCAAATTCTGTTTCTAGTTCTTGCTGTGTGACGCTAGACAAGTCAAAGCCCCTTAGGCTCTATGACCTACATTTCCCATTCTTGGTTGTTTTGGATTGAATCAGATCATATATGTCAGCCATCTGATATAAAGAGATGCTTAGGCTGGGCGAGGTGGCTCACGCCTGTAATCCTAGCACTCTGGGAGACCGAGGCGGGTTTCAGCTCAGGAGTTCAAGACCTGCCTGAGCAAGAGAGAGACCCCGTCTCTACCAAAAATAGAAAGAAATTATCTGGACAACTAAAAATAGATAGAAAAAAATTAGCTGGGCATGGTGGCACATGCCTGTAGTCCTAGCTACTCAGGAGGCTGAGGCAGAAGGATCACTTAAGCCCAGGAGTTTGAGGTTGCTGTGAGTTAGGCTAACGCCACAGCACTCTAGCCCGGGCAACAGAGTGAGACTCTGTCTCAAAAAAAATAAATAAAATAAAATAAAGAGATGCTTAGTAAATGCTGGTTGGTGAACAAACCAGTGATGAGCAAACTCGTTAAAAGGAATAGGGAGTTGTCTGGAGTAGAGGCCATAAGTAAAGAGGAAGGAAACCAGCTTGCTCCAGAGGGGAGGGAGACAGCGAGGAAGCCATTACCTGAGACCTTGCCCTCTTGGAGAACCTCACTGGTTGCCCGAGCCACAAAGATGATCCCCTCGTCGTCCTCCTTCTCAGTCTCTGAACTGTCACTGTCTTCCTCCTTGTCAGACTCCACAGTCAATATCACAGCAGCTGATAGAGACAAGAGACAAGAGCAGAGTTGAGCAACCAGCCCTGCAACTGCCTCCTGGTGCTCACAGCCCCAAGGCAGCTCCCTGTTCCCTCAGGCAGAGCCCATGTTAGTGGAGACACCTGCTTTCTCCTCTGGCTGTTTTGAGCACTGGCCTGGGGGTAGGGATTTGGGAGAACAGGACATGACAATGCAGAGCCCAAGGAGGCAACCAGAGTTGCCTAAGTGCTCAGAGGGAGTCATGAGGGCCACACTTTCCAGCTTCCCCATCCTCTTCTGTCAGCCCCAGATCACACGATCAACTGAAAACATGAGCATCCACAGAGCTGGAAGTCCCATCAACATCCAGCTCATACAAAACATTTTGCAGGCAAGATACTGGGCCCCAGGGTCCACCCATCTTTCAAGGCCCAAACCAAGCTCTCCCTTCTCCATGACACCTTTTCCAAGTCCTCAGAACCTGTAACCCATAGTTAGCAATCAGACACCCCCTGTCACACATTGTCTAAGTGCTCTGAACATTTCCAACTTGGAAGTCAAGTGTGCCCATCTAGTCCCTGATGGTGCTTATGCACCCACCCACCCCACTCCACCCCCACCCCGAGCAGGTCTTCCCCACTTCCCTCAGTCCCACCCCTGCTCCCTGCTTGCCTGTGTCCTGAAAGCCCAGGTCTCGAGGAGGTTTCCCATTTGTAGCCTCTGCATTAGCCACATCATCCTTCTAAGGACCAAGAAAGAAAACCTGAGCCTCTGGCCCTGGCTCCACTCTCCTACCCTGTCATGTGGTGGTATCAAGAGGAGGGCATGTTTTCCTAACCCAACAGGGGAGGGAATTTGTGTCACTCCCAATGGTTCTGCCATCCCTGCTCCAACCAGGCAAGAATTGTGCAGTCTAAGTAATCCTTGCATGGCCCAGTAACGGCTCTAGTGCATCAGCCTGGGCTGATTAGGGATGTCCTTTTGTCTTGCCTGTTTCTTCTCTGGTAGGAGGTCCTGCCGCCTCCCAGCAGGTAACCACATGGCCAAGAGACTGCTCTCCCTCTGAAGGCCTCCCCTGACTCTGCTGGGGCTCTAGGAAAATCTAAAAGGGAACCTAGACTGCTGCAGTTACCAAGTCTCTGAGGACTACCCAACTAGGGGACCCCTAGGCTGGATTCCAACACTCGGAGGCTCAACACTGTGTGCTGTCAGTCTCCAGCACCAAAGAGGAGTCAGAGAGAAAGGACGTGCCTTCCTGCGGCCAGTCTTGCGGAGTCGTGGCTTGCTCTTGGTTAAGCAGATGTGCTTGGTGGACTTAAAGGACTCCAGCCGCCGTTTCATGTTCTGCTGGAAGATCTCCTTGTCCTGCCGCTCCTGTGCATCCTCTGAGATGAAGTGGCGGCTGCAGCTGGCTTTGTACTGGCAATGACAGCCCCACCCCACCATGAGGCCGGTGTCTTGGCCTCCCACAGGAACCCCAGGCCACAGCCCCAACATGTTCACCACAGGCACTGCCAGCCCAGCTTTTCCAGAATTAGCCATGGATTGAAAAACAAAAACTAAATAGGAATGCGGCCAGAGGCTCTGTGTTCTCACTTCCCTGGGGAAAAGCTTCCCTTTATCCCAGAACTCCTTCTCCCAAACCTGGCCTTCCCCATCCCCTGCTGCCCTTTCCCAATTCTCTCTGATTTCAAGGTAACTCTCTGTCTTGTTCCCCAAGGCTACTATGAGACCGTAGGGGACAATTCCTTCTTTGCACCTCCATTTATCTGAGCCTGGCTCACATACCTGGCCCGCCCATCCCCTGCTAGCTACACAGGATCCTCCATCTGGCTATTTCAACAACCACCACCATGACATCCCGAGCTGTGCTTTGGACTTTTAGAACTATCTCCTCTGACACCCTGTACCATCTCGGTCCCAACAATTCAGGACCACCCCCATTATCTGCTGTTTTTAACTCTTTCTCATAAAGACCAAGCCCACTACCCACTCACCTAGACTGTCTCTGTCTCTGCCGGGGGCTGCTTAGCAATCCTTCCATCATCTAGCAGTAATCCCCAAAGTACTGGCTCAGTGTATTTCTTTTTTTTTTTTAATCTCAAGCTATGTCTGATGCTCAGTATGTTTCAGATCATCTGGTCTTGCCTCATCTCCCCAGCTCCCCCATGAGCTCCCTTCCAATCTCCCATCTGGCCTCCTCCACCCACACACCAGGAGGTGCCCCTCTGCCCACCTCCTTCAAAGGGCCCACAACTCCCAGCCCCTCCTTCCTGCCTCTGTCAGCTCGTGCTCCATCCTTTTTCTCTACTCTCCAGCATCTGTACTCCTTCCCTCACTACTGGTCCCTCCTCTCTGCTTTCAAGGAAGCCTCAGCCCTTGACTCCTTGAAGATAGTCTTTCCATTGACACCACCATCTCTCTTTTCATAATTTGATTCTGACACTTTCTCTCACATCCAGTACTTCCTCAAATACTAGAAATGCAACTCCAGGGTCTGCAACTCCACAGCCCTCCTTCTCCCTCGTCACCGGTGCTGTGGCCTCTACTTGGCAGCCTGGCCTCTGTGCAGCATCCAGCCCTCCTTCCACCCCCGACCTGAGGCACCATCTGCTACTGCTTTTCTGCAAAGGACTTCTCCTCCTCTGCTGGCTCCCTCCCTTTCTCCCATGTGCATTCCTCACAGCCTTGGCCCCCCTAGCTCCCTCTAAACACTCTCCCCAGAGGACTTATCCATTCTCTTGACTTCAGCTATCCCGATGATATAGATCTATGGTCCCCAAACACCAGCCATCAGACCAGCTGCATTTGAGTTACCTGGGAATCTTAGTAAGAACACAGATTCTCAGCCCCATTCCAAAGTACAGAGTCAGAATCTCCAGGAATATGAATTCTAGCAAGTTACCCAGCAGATTCTGAGGTAGCCAGGTGAGGAAACCTCTGATATAGATTGCTTCTAAATCTTCCTCTCTAGCCCCCACCTCTCTCTTAAACTATAATCTTATCTTTCTAATTGCATAGTAGATACATCTGTCTCTCTCTAATGATATTTCTGTGAAGAACATCAGGAATTATGAATTGTGTCATGGTACAACTAAGTGGATTCAGAACTGGTTGAGTAATCATACCCCAAAAATGCTTGATCCAAGTCAGTCTGGAGGAAAGTCTTTAGTAGCATGCCACAGGGCTCTGTCCTCAGCTCTATCCTGTTCAACATTTTTATGTTGATTTGGATGAATACAAAGTTAACAGGCTTAGCAAATTTTCAGATGATATGAATCTGGGGAGACATTTGGTGGCAAACGTGGGATCCAAACAATGGAATGATAGGCTAAATCAAATAAGATGACATTTAACAGGATAAGCACAAACTTATTCCAGATTTTTTAAAAACTGACTACACATGAACTGATTGGACTGAACCCATTGACCAATCTTACACACTCACACCCATACACATACAATCAATGAACCATTATGCACTTCCTGATGTGGCACAATAAGAAATACATAGCATACCTATTGAATGTCCCTGAATCTGATCAGGCCTCTAGATTTAATGACCAGGAAATACAGGGAATGGAGGAACATGTTAACACCACTGGAATACAATCAGCAAAATCTAGAAAATGGGAAATTTTCCAAGACAAAGTATCCAGCTTCTTCAACAAATAAATAGCAAGGGGGAAACGGGGGAGGGGAAGGAACTGTTATAGATTTTTATTAATGAAGAAACATATTTCCCAAATGCAAAGTGTCTTGATTCGAATCCTAATTTGAACATCCAGCTGGAAAAAGGTATTTATTGAACACGAACTGGATGTAAGAGTTCTTGCCACCTAAAGATACATACTAAAATATTTAGAGATGATGTGATATATCTGGAGTTTGCTTTAAGATAAAGTATGGGCACGGTATGTATGTAATTATAAATGTAACAATCATGTATTGATAATTATCAGAGCTAGGTGATAGATAAATTCGAGTTATTTTATTCCTTCTACTGGAATTTTATGTAAGAAAAAAGTTTTTTAAAAACCACACAGTGGCCGGGCGCGGTGGCTCACACCTGTAATCCTAGCACTCTGGGAGGCCAAGGCAGGAGGATCGCTCAAGGTCAGGAGTTTGAAACCAGCCTGAGCAAGAGTGAGACCCTGTCTCTACTAAAAATAGAAAGAAATTAATTGCCAAAAATATATGGAAATAATTAGTTGGGCATGATGGCACATGCTTGTAGTCCCAGCTACTTGGGAGGCTGAGGCAGAAGGATTGCTTGAGCCCAGGAGTTTGAGGTTGCTATGAGCTAGGCTGACACCACGGCACTCACTCTAGCCCGGGCAACAGAGCGAGACTCTGTCTCAAAAAAAAAAAAAAGCCACACAGGTTAGGATGAGACACGGTCTGGATAGCCATTAACTGAGGAAGACATGGGGGTTTGGCAAATTGTAGGGATAGTATGGGGCCCCAGGGTGGTGAGCCATAGCTGGAGGGATCCTGGGCCTCAGGAAGAGAATGGTAAATTCTAGAACTAGAAAGGTGAGAAAGTCTCTCTACCCTGCCCTGGCCAACCACAGCTAGAATAGCACCTTACGTTCTAGGCCCTATTTCTTATGGCCAGAGAAGACACACCAGAGAAGACACCAGAAGATGCTGGCTTGAGGACAAGGGGGACTGTGTGGAAGGGAACTGTCTTAGAACCTTGGAAGATTTATTCAGCATAGCTGCAAAAAGTCAAATCAGGACCAGTGGGTGCAAATCAGGAAGCCGATTCTGTCTCCACGGTAGAAAGAACCTTGACTGTTAAAACTGCCAGGAATGCTAATGGCTGGCTTTCCATTTCAGAAAGGTTCAAGGTAATAGGTTGCTGCCCCCTTGTGGGATTAGAATAGATTCTCTCCTGGATGGGCTGGGCCTTTCCAGCCGTAAAGCTTCATGATTTGCTTTGGACTAACTCCCACTACTTAAACAGATGACTGCCTTCCTCAGGCTAAGCTGGTCCTGCATGCTTCCTTGGATCTCCTCCTTCTGTCTGGCACCCTGCCATTCTCCAGTGACCCTCAAGGCCTCCTATACTCTGTCTCCTCCTCTCCCCTTCAGGGCCAGTCCCCTAGGCCTATGTGCTCCTCTCCCTGTGTACCACCGCGCTCTAATTTGCAGTGTGTCACTCCAGCTTCCCAACTGGCTCCTGGCCTCTCAATTCACCGCCCCCAATTTGAGCTGCACCCTGCTACCAGAAAAGGCATCCTTAAACATTACTCATACCAAGCCAACCCTTTCTCAAAAAAAAAAAAAAAAAAAAAGCAAAGGTTTCTTATTACTGACGAGGTGAAATCCACACTTCTGCCAGGTATCCACAGCTCTCCATGAGCTGGCACCAACTGCCTCTGGAGCCCCTGATCATGGCCTCCCCAGACCACCCTCACCCCCTCAGAACTCGTGCCTGCCTGCTCTCACCCTGCGGCGTGGCTTGTAGAGGCCTCCACAGAGCAGATGATGCATCACAGCATCCTCACGGTCCCGGCCGCTGCGTACTGTGTCAATCACCTGCAGATCCAGACACGCTCCACTGCCACTCTCTCTCCTGCAGGAGGCAGGGGACAGTGTGCTGGGGTGGCAGCAGGAGGCATAAGCCAGGGGAGGGGTGGAAAAAAGGTGCTGACAAATCTTGCCCAATGATGGAGAGGGTCCAATGGAGAGGAGCTTGAGGAAGGGCAAGGGGCTCATAGACTCACAGCAGGTTGGTGACAGAAGTCTCTGCCACAGAATTGCGGCTGGGCATAGAGGGCAGTGTGAGACCTGCGGAAGATAAGACGTGGCCTCCCTGTGGGGGTCACAATCAAGGTCAGGCAGCAATCAGATGGAGGGTAGCCCAGGCAGAGGGTAATAAAGAGAACAACAATAATTAATGCCTATTTTGCTCTTTTGATGTGTCAGGTACTGTGCTAGGCACTTTGCATACCAAATCCACAAAACTCTGTCACACAGGTCCTCTTATTCCTGCTTTCTTACAGCTGAGAGAACTGAGGCTCAGAGTATAAGTGACTTACCCAAGGTCACAAGCTTGGAATTGATAACAACTGCACCACATCTGCTGACTCCAGAATCTAGCTGTTTCCCACCTTTCTGTACTGCCTGCCAGACTCTGAACATCAGCACCAGGCCCAGCTGGTTCCTGCAGCTGCCACTTCACAAGCCCATGCAGCCAGTTGGGAATTCCCAACTCCCTGCTCAGGGCCTACATGCCGGTCACTCCTCTCTGTCCTGCTCTGCTGGCCATCTGCCCACCCACCACTAGCCCACTTGGTAGCTGCCGGCCCACCTGGTCCACAAAGCTGATGGCATCCCGAATGTTGAGTCTGTAGTACACATCCCAGATCTCGTCCCGGATGCGGTAGGCTGACCGCCGCATCAGCAGCTGACTCAGGTACTTCTTGTCAAACTGCTCCCACCTACAGAGGATGCCAGGCCCAGCCCTGAGTACCATCCCCAAGGCTCAGCTGGCTGGCCCTTCCTCAGATGGGGTAGGGACACTACAAGCCCTTTCTTGGTATGGGCCTCAGCCAGGGAGAATCTCAAGTCTAGTCTCTGCCTTTATGGAATTTACAGTGTTATGGGAAAGCCTGACATTAACTGAAGTTATTACAAATAACTGTAAACTTGCAACCATGACAAGAACTACAAAGGATAACTATAGAGTATGATAGGGACTTGTCCTCCTTATCAGGGAGGCCAGAGAAGGCCTCCCTAAGGAATTGATGCCTACGGTGAGAGCTGAAGGATGACCAGAAGTTGAGTTAAGTGAGAGGGAGGCGAGGGAGCATTCTAGTGGAAAGAACGACATGTACAAAGGTCCCAGCAGCCAGGCTGGGGGAGCATGGTGGGTCCTGAGGCTCTAAAACAGGGTCCATGGAATTAGCAGGCAGACAGTCAAAGACAGAGCAGAGCACGATGAGGCTGGAGTCTGGCAGGTGCCAGACCATGCAGGGCCAGGCAGGCCACATTGGGGGCCCTTGTCTTATCCTGAGAGCATTGGGATGCCACTGAAGGGCTTTAGGCAGAGGTTACTCAGCCTGAACCTGGCTCTGTCCCTTCTCAGAAGTGTAGCACAGCCCTCATGCTGCCCTGGCTGGTGGGGCTGCTGCTGCTGAAGGAGCCTCGGGGCAGCTCCCTCACCTGTCCCTCCAGTAGTGGTAGCCATGGTGCCCCACAACGTCCTCCACTGCAGCCAGAATGTGGTCAAAAGTCTAGAAGGGGGTGGGTAGGGGGACTGGATCAGGACTCTGCCCAAGATGGGAGAAGGGAGAGAGGGAGAGGTGGAGGGATGGGGTTCTGGTACGCACGTGCTCATGCAGCTCCTGGTTCAGAGTGGGTTTGTGATGCTCACTTCTCTTCACCTTCAGCCACTTGACCAGCGGCTTGATGGTCAAGCCCTATGGACAGGCAGGAGGTGAGCCCTGTCCTATTCAGTTCCCTGCTGCCTTTCTCACCTCAAAATTAGGCTTCAGCTTCTGTACTGCCACCCCACTGCACTCAAGGTCTGGGAAGTCAGATCCTTGCATCCCCCAACGGGAAGAGGAAGCCTGTCCCATAGGCTCCAAGATTCCCCTAGGGCCTGCCAGACCCTCTCCCTACCCAGCCTCATGGGCATTCCCACCTGCACAATGACTGTGAAGAAGACCACTACAATAGTGGTGGCCACAAAGTAGTCCTTGGCAGGGACCTTGGTCCTGTCCAGTAGGATGACGAGAGCAAAGGCCACAGCCCCCCGCAGGCCCCCATAGGACATCACCACCTGGTCAATCTTGTCCAGAGGGACCAGCCGGAACTGATTCAGCACCCACGTCTGCAGGACTACACCTACAGCAGGAGGGAGGCCAGTGGGAGCAAGGCATTGGGAGAGGAGGACATAGGAGTGGATGGCACCAAGAACCTGGGCTAAGGTCTAATGGGGGTAGGAGAGGTGAGCAACAGGAGAGGCTTAGGTATTGACAAGGATGTGGACTGAGATTGGGAAATGAGCTGCAGGGGCAAGGAAAGGGGGACTAGAGGGGAGTTGGAAAGCAGAAAGTGCCAGCAATACCAAGGGCTCGGAAGAACAGGATAAAGACGAGGGTGCCCAGGACCAGTCCAGAATCCCAGGCCCACTTAGAAGAGTCCACAGCTGAGATGCCAAGCAGCATGAAGATGATGGTCTCAGCACAGCTGGCTAGAGTCTTCATTGTGTATTTGACAGCTGTGCGTGACTTATGGGAGATGTTGGCCTCCACGTACTTCTTACAGCCCAGGCCACACATGGTCACCCTGGGAGAGGGATGGAAACAGGGCAAATGAGGAGGGGTCCCAGGGGGCTCAGGCTCTGAGGTTTGAGCATGCTGCAGGAGTGGGTATTGCCCATCACAGATGTTAGACTCTCAGAGTGAAGCCCAGGGAAGCATGAAGTCTGCTATTAACAGTTAGTAGTGGTGCTGAGATAAGAGTACAGATCTCCAGGCTTCCCCTCATGCTTCCTAGAAAGGAAGGTGGGAGAAGGATGCTCTGACCAGCAGACTCTCTGAGGCACCTTTTGGAGGGCTGTGGCCACCAGATCTGGAAGTCTACTTCCAGCCCAGCCCACACCTCAGAGGGCACTTCAGGCAGAGGAAAATTGGGTTCTGGAGTACCCAGGACAGTTCTGGAGGCAGCTCCTGAAATATTACCTGAAGTTTACTGACTCCCCAGGGGAGTCTGAGGCTCCTACTACCACAAGGGCTCAGGAAACATATGGACTCCCCAGGGTCCTGCTTCTGCCCATATGAAGGGCAACCATCTCCAGGGCCCCCTCCCAGCTGCATGCCTGCAAGGCCCCCCAGACTCACGCAAGAATGGCGGAGAGCGAGGCCATTTCAGCAGTGAGGTAGGCTGCATAGGCGAGGAGGAAGACCAGCAGTGGCTCGATGATGCGGACCCGCTTGGTGAAGCGTGTGGTCAGGGCCAGGAGGAAGGCAAAGACTAAGCCCACAGCTGCCCCGCCCAGACTGACCACAAACATGGAGGCTGGGGGAGGAGTGGGTTATCAGCATGACCCCTGGCCTGGAACTTCTTGAGGCTGACAAGACTCCTGCCTGGCAGGGAGTGGAGGATGATGCCCATCGCACTCCCAGGGGCTCAGGACCCCAGAACCAGGATCCCAGGGCAGGCCCCTCCCAGATCCCACTTCTCCATAGAGGAGGGGAGAAAAAGAGGCAACCCAGTCAGCCTCCTCTGTCTTGATGTGGGGTGGAAGGGACTCAGCAACCCAAAGGAGACAGACCTCCATTGCCAGCCGAGAGGGGGGAAATACTGACCGACTCCCTTTAGGTAGTCAGTGGCCTTCACATTGGCAGAGCCCATCTCCACAAAGGAGTTGCAGACCTTGTACAGCACCTGAGTGAGAAGAGGAGAGTCAGGAGCAAGGTGGGGAAGGCAGCAACTGGGGAGACAGAGCTGACACCATATTTCTTCACCAGGGGACCCATGGGAAGAGTCTAAGTCGGCTCTGACACTCAAATGACCAAAGCATGCAGCCTGGGGACAGGGAGTGGCAACCAGCTGAGCACTCTCACCACAGTAACTGCATCGTTGAGCAGGGACTCGCCAAAGACGATGATAAAGAGAGTCTCATTGACGTGCACCTCCTCAAAGACAGCCAGCACGGCCACGGGGTCCACAGCTGAGATGAGGCTCCCGAACAGCAGGAAGTCCAGGAAGCCAGCCTGCACCCTAGGGGCTATTGAAGGAGAGATGGAGGACAGGCCAGTAATTGGTGAAAATGGATGACATCGTCTCCTGCAGCAATCCCTGGGACCAGCCCCGGCTCCACCCCCACTGATAAAACAAGGACACCCAAGGAGGACTTGGGATGGTGAAGAGAGCGCTGGCTATGAGCCAAGCTGCCTATGCCTAAGGCCTGGCCTGGCCACTTACCACTTGTGTGATGTTGGCTCTGTCATTGTCACATGACTTCTCTTAGCCATGTACCCTTATCTGCCTACCTTACAAGATTGCTGCAAAAATCAACCCAGCCATTTAGAAAAGAAAAGATAAAACAACCCAGGAGATGGCTAACAAAGCTCTATGTGACCTGAAAGGCTAAGGTGGCACAAGTATTAATAATAAAAACTATGGCAACAGTAATCACAACTACCAGCAGGAGGAAAACTGGCTGCTAACTGGCTTTTTTTTTTTTTATTTTGAGACTAACTGGCTTTTATTAGAGAAAATAACAAAGGAATGTGCTTTCTCCCACACCTATGGTTCCCAGCCGAAGGTATGTGACACAATTCTCTGAATACAGTACGAAAAGCACCACAGGTGGGACCTGAACATGTCATATAACACATATAATGACATGTTCAATATATACATATAATGGCATGTTCAAGTCTGTAAGCCTCAGTTTCCCTGTGTATACACTAAGAATAACAATATCTACCTCAAAAATTTCTTTATTTAGCCAGTGCCTGATACATAGTAAGCACCCAAAAGATACTACCTATTATTAGGATTACTACTATTATTATGATCTGATGTCCTCCCTTCCCTTTCTGCCCCAAATAGTTCACTATCTCAATAGGAAAACCAGGTTGGAGTCCCTGGGTGGGAATTGCAAACCTCTTCTTGTACCTTGGAAAAAGTCTGAATTATCAACATTTAGGGTTGAATGGATTTCTTGGATCAGGAAATTAAGAAGGTAGCAAGAGAGGGCAGCCTAACAGCAAAGAGCCTCAGTAAAATGGACCTCTCCTGCTAACCTTGGACCTGATAGCAAACAAATGTAAGGAGCTCTATTTCCTCATGCATTTAATAGGACGAATTATACTCCCAACATGGTTGCTATGAAGAGTCAGTGGGATAAATAAGGAGAGAACACCCAGTGTAGTGCCAGTATTTTGTGGATGTGTAATATGTATTTATTAAAAATAATAATAAAAACAGGAAACCACTCTGGCATGGCCCGGGCAGAGCCAGGATGGTAGGCCCTTGCAGGAATAGGGAGCTGTGCCTCAGGGGAGGAGGGCTGGCAAGTGGCAGTGTGGTAACAGGGCAGGATGCAACAGAGTGGTAACACAGGCTCCCCAGCCTTGGCAGCCTACACATAGCTGGGAGCCAGGCTCCTGCTCAGCTGTCATGTTGCAGACGCCCAGACTTGACTGGTAGACACCTAAATGAGGGCTGAAGCCCATCCAGTGTGTTGCCTTGCACTCCAGGTGGGAGAGACCTAAGATGGAGCTCACAGTGCATGGCTCTCGCCAGCATGAGACCTCCAGAGTTGGAGGAGAGGGGAGTGGGGTGATGGGTCTGGGAAAGCCTCCCTCTGCCAGCCCAGGTCTTAGGGTCACTCACCCAAAAGTCCAGCCTGCTGCAGGCCCCAGAGGGCAGCACCTGTTGTGAAGGCATTCCAGAGTGTGCCCACCATAGCATAGGTGAGGATGGCACCCAAGTTGTCAAAGAATAGCCGGCTAGGCATGAAATAGCCTGAGTCCAGCACGATAGGAGGCAGCAGGAAGAGGAAGAAGGTGCCTGGCTCCAGCTGGTACTCAGCCTTCTTGGCCACAGCCAACACAATGCCCCCCAGCACCAGGCCCAGCAAAATTAGCAGGCAGCTCTCAGGGACCAGAGATGTTACTTTCCGAGACAGATGAAACACTACGATGCAAAAAGAGGACAGGAGAGACATCAGCTTACAGAATGCCCTCCCACACATTGGCCTATAACCCCCAGTCTTAAAAGGTTACTTAAGGTCAGGATTCCTTAGGAATCCTTGGGAACAAGGGAAGAGACTTCTAGAATCTCTAACCTTCAGGGCTGCAAACCCTCCCCTGCAGCCAAAGCTGTCATTTTCTTGGTGTTCCTGTCATCACGCCAGGGCAACCTAGGCCTTTGCTTGCTTTTCCCCTTTCTAAAAGTGCCCCATCCTTGCTACTCTCATCCTCAGGGTACCTCACCTTTCTCCATAGCCATTATTTAAACCTCAGCAAATGCTACCCAGTATCTTTTTATGCATAATATAGCTGTAAAAATCAGGGCATCTGGATTCAGACTGCTTAGCTTCAAAGCCCAAGGCCTCCATTTACTAGTCCTGTGACCTTGGAGCAAATAACTTCATCTCTCTGACTCTTAGTTTTCTTATCAGCAAATGGGAGTAAAAACAATAATGATCTCATAGGATTGTTGTAAGTATTAAAAAAGGCAATCTAGGCCCAGCGTGGTGGCTCACGCCTGTAATCCTGGCACTTTGGGAGGCCTAGGCGAGTGGATCACTCAAGGTCAGGAGTTTGAAACCGTCCTGAACAAGAGAGAGACCCTGTCTCTACTAAAAATAGAAAGAAATTAATTGGCCAACTAAAAATATATACAAAAATTAGCTGGGCATGGTGGCGCATGCCTGTAGTCCCAGCTACTTGGGAGGCTGAGGCAGGATTGCTTGAGCCCAGGAGTTTGAGGTTGCTGTGAGCTAGGCTGATGCCATGGCATTCTAGCCTGGGCAACAGAGTGAGCCTCTGTCTCAAAAAAAAAAAAAAAAAAAAGTCAATCTACTCAAAGGCACTTAGCACACTGCTTTATAGTAAGCACCCAAGAAATGTTACCTATGATTATATCAATATTATGATGTCCCGCCTCCCTAACTAGATCATAATGTACATTATAGCTCCTAGGAGCATTGTAGACCTCCTAGCCCAATGTGCTTTCCATTATATGGGCTCACGCAAGACTCTGTAGTTTAAAAAACTTTGTGGACTAGGTATGGTCGTTCACACCCATGGTCCCAGCACTTTGCGAGGCCAAGATGGGAGGATCATTTGAGGCCACATTGTTTGAGACCAGGAGGTCTGGGCAACACCGCAACACCCTGACTCTATAAAAACTTTTTAAAAAATTAGCTGGGCCTGGTGGCACATGCCTGTAGTCCCAGCTGCTTAGGAGGCTGAGATGGGTGGATCACCTGAGCCCAGAAGCTTGAGGTTACAGTGAGCTATGATTGCATCACTGTACTCCAGTCTGGGCAACAGAGTGAGACCCTGACTCTAAAATAAATAAATATAAAAAATAAAATAAAATAAAATAAAATAAATTGGGTTCAGCAGTCAAAAGATCTCCAAGTCTTCTTCCAGCTTTAGCATGTCTAACTGTGTGGTATCAGGCAACTTATCTAACTTACCTTGAAGTAAGTAATTGAACTTCAATTTCTTCTCCTGTAATATAAGAAAAATACCCATCGCAAAGGGTGAGGATAAAATTATATAAAGTGTGCAAATATGTCCAGCCTGATGTCAGTCACATAGTAGGTTCTTTTCCTAGTGACAGAACAATTTATTCTGTCACTAGGAAAAGAAGGGGTGAGAAAAGGTTTCCAGCACTATTGCCTCTCATGCGTTTGTCCCCTGAAATAAATTCTCTTGGCTCTCCCTTGGGCCCTCAGACCAGAAGTGAACACTTCTCTCCCTCCACAATCCCTAGGGTACTGGTGGAGGAGACCTCCATGTTAGCCTGGTGAGACCCCATGCAAAGATAGTGCCCTTTAGAAGCTAGCCGCAGAGGGCCTAGGACCCTAGTCCTAGCACACAGTGGGCTCTACATAAATATTTGTGGAATAAAAGGGAGAAAACTTCCTAGCAATGAAGTTAAGGGAAAGTATTCCTGAACGTTCTGCCTATCTTTTCCCTCCTTGCTGAGGATATTTTTTGGCTGGTAAGAAGGAGGCTGTCTTCTCCTACCTCCATAGGAGGTGCCATCCAAACTAGGAAAAGCACTATGATTTATTGGAGGGAACTACAATTGTTGCTATAAACCCTAAGTAAGACAGGAACCCTTCTGTAATTCACAGTCTTCTCAGCAAACTCAAGTCTTGGCTCCAAATCTGAGGCTCCTCCCATCTTACTCTCATTGCTGCTGAGCCTCTAAGGTAAGTAAGCTCAGCCATAGATCTCTCCATACTCATCCCTACCTTTGGTCTCCTCCTATTTCATCTTCATCTCCTCATGCACCAACCCCAGCCCTGCAATCCAAGACCCATCATAAAAGCCACTGTCTGGCAGAACCAGGCTCCCTGAAGGCATTTGAGTCCTGCTTTCCATTATTAATACCCAGCTGTCACAGCACAGTGGAGAATCCTTCAGCTCCTGCCCAGCCCCCTACCCCCCAGAGCATCCCTGGGGGAGAAGAGGACAAAGTCTAGGCTGTGTGATTCCTACATGAAGGCTGTATTGGTGAGACTGGAGTACAGACTGTGCCAACATAGATGGGGAGTGAGTAGCAACGCTCAGCTATAATTAGTCACCCCCACAGCAGAGCCTGCACAACAGGGAGGAGGAGGAGGAGGGTCTCGGGTGGAGGATGGACCACTGGCTGCTCAGCAGGGAGGAGGAAGGAACAGAAGCAGGGAAAAGCAGCTCTATTCAGGGAAAAAGGAGTCTGAAGCACAACCTCCAATGCTATGAGGACTGAAGGAGGTCGGATGTATGAAAGCATCTCTGGTAAGCAACACACAGTCAGCCGCCCCCCACCCCCCCTTAAAGGAAGTTTCTTAAACCCTAAAATGGGAAAAACGTGAACTTGAATGGGGAGGGGGGGAGTCTCACACCTAGGTCAAGAAGGCAGCATCTTTAAGTGGAGAGCAGAGAAGGGCTAGAGGGAAAGTGGCAGTTTAGTATCCCACCCAAGAGAATGGACACTTGGAAGTGGTCTCCAGGGAAGGTTGCTTCCTCAGGACCAGGATGCCTGGGTTCTCCGGAGAATACCATCCCCTCAATGTCCCCGCGCGTGCTCACCGCTAACAGAGGTTTCTGAGAGGCTGGGGACTGGTGGGGGAGAAACCAGAGGAGGAAGGCTTACTGCAAGAGGAAGAGGGGAGCAGAGAGGGCAAAGGAGCCGAAAGATGGAGCTGGGAAGAGCGGGGGCAGCCCTCCAGCAAGGCAAATCCTCAGAGATCCCACGGGAGGAGACCCGGAGGAGGGAGAGCCAGAAGAGGCGGCGCAGGAACTAGGTGGGAGCCCGGATTTGTAGAATGGGAACCTAAGTCCCGGCACTGTGCAAGAAGCCAACCTGGATGTGGGGACCCGGGTGTTGGGGGCGGGTCTGCTGCTGGCCGCCGGCCTGGCACACGCACACACACACTCACCGATTTTGGCCAGGCTGGCCACCAGGATCCACAGGGCTACCAGGTAGGGCGCCTCGACCTCGTGCCACTGCCAGCGGAAAAGCTCCAAGCCTGGGGGAGGCTCGCCCGGTGACCCCGGCTTCTGGGGGGACTCTTCGGCCGCCCCCGCCAGGGGCAGCGCGAGCAGGGGCAGTGCGGCGCACAGCATCCTGCGGCCTGCCCAGCCGCCCTCCCGGCTTAGCACCGCCGCCTGCCCAGCGTCGCCGCCGCCGCCGCCTACCGGGCGCCCCCGCGTCACAGGCACGTGGGATTCGCTCCCCCCAATCCCGGCTCCGATACCTACAAGCCAGGTTTGGGCTCCGAGATTCTGTCCCGGACGCCCGTAGTCGGGACCCCTCCTCCTTCCCCTCAAACCTGTCCCAGCTCCGGAAATTCCCCGGTGCAGCCCTGCCCCAAGTCCCGCAACCTACTCCTTCCAGTCAGGTTCCCCAAAACCGCCCCCACAGGATTCAGAGAGGTGAGCGGCCTCGGCTCTCCTGGGGCAGCCCACCGCGGGAGGGGCCGGAGTCCGCTGCGGGGCGCGGCTTCTTCACGGCCAGTGCAGCCCGGCGGTTTGCAGCCCGACCGCGGTGCCAAGGCTGCGGGCCCGGGGCGGCCGGGTGCAGACGCCAGGGGGCAGTGCTTGGCCGCCTTCCGCGCCGCGCCCTCAAGCCTACGACCCCCTATCGCCCCGCTCCGGGGCCAGAGCCGCGCACGCGCATGGCGCTCCCATAAAGCCGTGGTGGACAACGCTGCCCACCCCCGTCGCTAGAAACCCCAAGACCCAAACTGAGCCTACTCATTCCAGGCGGAAAACCAGGCGGAAAACGAGGCTGTTCCTCTTCCCCTCTCTAATCGAAGGGCTTTCGGCCCTTCCTTTCCCTCACATACAGAGAAGGATTCTCACCTTTTCCGTAAAGCTGAAGGGAACCCATGGAAAACTCAGCCTATTAAATTCCCTTCAAATTAGGTGGGTTCCACCCAACTTTTCCCCCAAATCTGAGGGGCATTCAGCTCATCTCGCCCCAAACAGAGGAGGATAATCTCCACTTTTCATTCAAGCTGAGGGGCACCCATCCCACTTCTTCTCCCGAACTGAGGGGAACATGTTCTACCTGCCCCCTCAAGCTGACTCACGCCATTCTTTTCACAAAAACTGAAGGGCATCCGTCGCTCTTCTTCCCACAACTAAAGGGAACTGATCCCACCTCTTCCTTCAAACTGGATGAAAGCTATTCTCACTTTTTGCCCCAACTGAAAGGGACCCTTTTCACTGCTTTCCCCAAATGAGGGAAACATCCACTCATCCTTCAAACCGTAGGAATTAAGGCCAACCTATCTCTAAACTGAGGGAGACCTGGCCGGCCACTAGCTGAAGAAAAACTTCCTCCCCCCTGGCCCTAACACTCCCTCAAAGAGAACGCAGCCTCCCTTACCCAAGCTCAAAAGAAAGCCTCTCCGCGGGGGAGGCGGGGCGCGAGCTCGGGTTTTCCCGCCCTCCTAGCCAGTAAACTAACGGGATTCCCACTGGGCTCTCTGAGTGGCTGGCGCAAGCCCCGCCTCCGACAGTGGTTACCCCCACGCGCGCATTCGGGGACTAATCTTGGCTCCACCCCCTTCCTCGGCCCCGCCTCCGCCTAGCTCCGCCCCTCCACCGCGTCCGGCCCGGCCCGGCCCAAACAGCAGAGCTTCAGTGTAGTTGAGTAGAAGGTGCAGCCGGGCCGGGACCGAGAAGCGCGCGGCGCAAGCCGGCGGCAGAGACATGGCGGGCGAGGAAGACCGCGGGGACGGGGAGCCGCTATCAGTGGTGACCGTGAGAGTGCAGTACCTGGAAGACACCGACCCCTTCGCATGTGCCAACTTCCCGGAACCGCGTCGGGCCCCCACCTGCAGCCTGGACGGGGCGCTGCCCCTGGGTGCACAGATTCCCGCGCTGCACCGCCTGCTGGGGGCGCCGCTCAAGGTGAGAGGGGCTGGAGACAGGTTGGGGCGATTGGGTCGGCACCATGAAAGCCGTGGGGGGTACCCCTTGGGGAGAGGCTGGAGCGGGTGTTCTGCTCTCCTGCGGAAAATCTTGGGCTGGGGTCTCAGGGTCCACAAGGCCTCGCCAGCAGGGGGCCCCTCTCAAGTTGAAGGAAAACTGAAGAGGGGTGATAGGAGCGTGTGGTCTGCGCCACCCTGACTGCCCCTCGAAGTGAGGCCCACCTGGCGAGGTGCTCGGGGTCCACTCACTGCCCGTCTGCCAGGGTGGCTGCCTTGGGCAGGGTGACCGGAGCTATTCGGGCTGTAGCGGACCCTGGAGGCGGAGCTGAGGAGGGACCAGCTTCCACCTGCTTCAGGTGAGCTGAGGGCGGGACTAGGAGGAGGGGCGGGTTCGGGGCGGGCCACTAGAAGTGGCAAAGGCTTCCAGCGGTGTCTGGAAGCTAGATGGGGTCCTGCCGGATATTCTTGCCCCTGCAGGTGGGGGCTCGGCCGGGGAGACTTCACCGGGTGAGGGGAGTCCGGGGAAGCGGCCTGGCCCGGGATACACCGAGCGCGGGAGCCCTTTGAGTCACCGCCCCCACCACCCCGCACACCCGCCACCCGTCTGCCGGCGCCTGGAAGTGAGAGGGAGGGCCCGGCTAACTTTAAACCGCCGGTCTGCCCTAGTTTGCCGCCGCCCCGAAGCAGAGTTGTGCACAGTGCGGGAAAAGGCCCTTTTCCAGATGGCCGGCCCTACCTCCTCTTCCCTCCCGCTCACCGCCCTCAGCCCCCCGCAAGCAGCCCTTTCCGGCGCGCTGTTTCCGGGCCAGGACTCTGGGAGGCGCACTGCCACCCACCCCCCACCCCCGGGGCTCCTCGCCAGCCAGTCGGCTCCTAGTGGTGGGGATAAAGAGAGAGAGTTGGTGGGGGTGCCCGTCCCTGTTCCCAACCTCAGCTGGGCGCCGAGTTGCGCAAACTTGCCCCCTGGGCCCGGGGTCTCCCCTGGAATGTGCCCCGGGCTCCAGGCCCCCAGCCTGCATTCCTCGCGCTGCAGCCAGCCCCGCCTTCCAGCCGTGGCGGGAGGGGTGGTGAGACTATTGGCCTGGGGAGTGGCGCGTGTCCGGGCAGAACCCTGGCTTCAAGGCCGTGGCTGGAAGCCTGCAGCACAACTGCTCACCTCCAGAGTTTTGATGCAGCCCCCGCTTGTCCTACCCTATTCAGAGGGGCACTCAGAGGTGGGCCTGGAAGAAGCAGGTGCAACTGGAGGCCACCTCCCATGCAGGATGGGGGACGGGGAGAAACGAATGCTGAGCTGAGGTGGGTTCCTGCTTCCAGCCTCCTGAAACTCCTGGTCCTGAAGTAAGGCTGGAGCACTAGAGAGAAGATAGTATTCCTCCCATCCTGCCACTCTAGGACTGGACCTAGGCCTTATACCCCTCTTCACAATTGGGGGCAGGCCTGGGAGATCAGCTGCAGGAAAGAGGCTCAGAACCATCCCCTCTCCCCCTCATTTAAGGACCTATCTCACTACCCTACCCCACCCCACCAGATACTTGCCCTCTGTTCTCTGCTCCCTAGCTGAGGACGCTACTGAGCTCCAGTGGAGAATGTAACTTCCTCACCCCCAACTCAGTCCTTCCTGGTCTCCCCCTTGTCACGTTCTCCCACCTGGAGTACCTTAGGACCGCCTCCCCTCCCCCACAGGGATATGGGAGCAGAGCACACTAGGTTACCACAGCCCTTGGAGCCAGGACTCCCTGGGGCTGGCAGCTCTGCCAGAAATGGTCAGATGCACTGTGATGTGCTCTTCCCAAATATAAACTGTGACCACAGCCCCAGAATAGAAGGCTGGAGGAAGAGGGGCTGAGAATAGGGCAGGGGCAGGGACATCAGAGAGCAGAGGGAGGGGGAACAGGGCCCCTCCTTGCAGGAAATGTCAACAGCTGGTTCCTCCCCTAGTCCTATAGTTGGGTGCCCTAGAGACAGACATGACTCAGGCCTGCCTCGATAGCCCTCTAGAGGGGAGAGGTAGCCCAGAAATCCAGGCATACCTGTCCCAAGCTGTAGGGCAGAAGAGGAAGGGGTTCTCTACTCACTGTTTCAGCCTATGCACAGCTATCCAGCAGGGGACAGGATACAGCCAAGTGGCCTCTGCCCTCCTTCTCTGGGCACTGACCCCCATCATCCATACATACCCTGCCCCCTCCTTGGGGATGTACAGAGACCAGCCTACTTTCCCACTGGGATTCCACCCACACAAGGCCCATTTGGGCTGGGCCTAGCCCCTAGAGTTCCCCTGGGGGCTTCCTTTTTAAAGAGCTTTCAGGTCTGAGAAAGCCTTGCTCATTTCCTCCATGTCTAGGAGGAAGCTCCTGGCCACAGCATGTGACTCATCTCCTGGCCCTGCTTGGTTGGGGGGAGCCTGGCAGTACCATGGGCCAAGCCTAGTGTCCCCAGAGGAACTCAGGAGTATCTTCCCACCTCTATGCAAGAGGCTTTCCCAGCCCAGGGACCTGCCCTGGCCCCAGAGGAGAATGTGGCCCACTCTCCCCCATCTCATCTCCTAATCCAGAGCCACCCAGTTTCACCCTCCCTTCTGGAAAGTGCTTCAGGAGCTTCTCCCTGAGATCCAAAGGCCCTGCCAAGTCTGGGATAGCAGTGACTTCTCCCTGGGCTCTGGGCAGAGAGACCTGGGGTGCTTCTCTGACCCTACTGCACAGACCAGAGGAGCCCCTTCCTCCTGGCAGCAGGGTTAGCCCTAGAAACCTGGTTATTACTGGCGACCTTGTTTTCCTAGTTGTGGCTAAAGATCAGAGTAGAGCAGGGGTGGCACTGTCCCAGAATGTTTCCTGACCTTACCTCGACACTCTCTAGCCTCTGTTTACCCCTTAGGAGTCCTTGTGGCCAGGGGGCTTAAGGGTGAACCTGACTTGTTAGGATGGGAGCCACTTGAAGGGATCCCCAAGGATTCTTAAAGGGACAGTGGGGTTCTCTGATGATGAACTAAGCTCATTAGCTCCTCGCTATGGGAGTTTCTTTGGGAGACTGTAGAAGATTGGGAATTGGGCATAAATTGCGACCTCCTCCCAGCCTTCCCTGGGCCCAGCTTGTCTGCTGGTCATTCTGGGTTAGAATGGCTGAGCTGCAGCCTAGCAATGGACCCTAGGACCTAGGTCCTGGCAGAGGAAGGGGGGTGGGGGGTGGTGTTCTTTCTCATTCCCTTTCTGGAACTGGGAGGACCAGTTTGAGGTATTTGTTGAGTCCAGAGAGCTAAGGGTTGGTCTCCAGCCCTTGGCAGTCCTGCAGGCCCCAGGCCTCACTCCATCTCCCCTCCAGTGTTCCCTGGAGCGCTTCCAAGGCCCATCCACCCAAGGTCTGGGTCAGTTAGCTCTAGTTCTGTTCTTGGCTTTATAGCCTGGGGCAATTCACAGAATTTCTGATTCTTGGTTTCCTCACCTGCAAGAGGATCATCAGATACAATAGGCAGCGCTGAGCCTGGCCCAGAGGAGGCATAACAAATGTGGATTTCCCTTCTTAAGGCCTATCCATATCATCTCATCCAGGAAGTCACAGTCTAGTTGGAGACCCATGGTAACCGGCAAGGAAGGCCTTCAGAACACAGGGTCCTGTGTTTATAGGAAAGGAGACAAAAGAGGCAGTTAAATAATTATTTTATGAAACAAAAATCTTTCAGCATGTAATTCTACCTCTTTTCCATCGTCCTTGTATCCTGCCCCTGGCATGTTCATTCTCATCTGATTACACTGCTATAAAAAATATTGGAGGTAGACACCATGGTCCCCTAAGCTTGACTCTACATATAAAACCATAAGTAACCAGTTGGTTTGGGGCTGCCAGGAAAGCCTGAGCCTGGAGAGTCTAGAGAAAAGTGGGCCAGAGGTCAAAGCGAGGGACAGCCTGGGAAGAATGGGGGAGACAGACCAGAGAAGTGAGGAAGACAAGAGCCAGGAAGCAGTCAAGGTCGTGGACCCATACTATGTGCTGGCCCTGGGCACTGTCAGCAGGGACCAGGGTTGGGCTTACTCAGGCCTGGCCCAGCCCCAGGGTGTGAGAAACAAGGCCCAGAGGTTTGGCTTTCAGAATGGTGATCCCTGGAAGGGGCCAGGAGTGTGAGGGACAAGCACCATCCGGCCGGCAGGAAGTCTCCCTCCCCCCCACTCCCACCCTTGCTGCTTGCATGACCCTAGCCTATCCCCTGCCCCCAGCCCAGACCTCCACCCAGGACAGATAGCTGGGGGTGGGGGGACACTGTCCTGAAGGCAATGAATTGGCTGTTACCCCTGGACCTCCTGCCCAGGAGTAGGAGGGGCCCTGACAGGACTGGACAGGTAAAGTGGCTAAAGGGCCCCAATGCCATCACCACAGAGCGAAAGGGTTAAAACTTGCTCAGATGAGGAGGCTAGGAAAGTGGACCATTTAGCCTTCAGGACTCTGCCCCAAATGGACGTAGGCACCTGGGTGTCCTGGAAGGAGAGAGCTGTTCTCTGCTTAGGACTGAGCATGCAAGTGCTCACGCAGGAAGGGAGGACAGTGTTGGGGGGCCTGGCCTTTCTGTGGCTGTGCTGCTTTGGCCTGTGTCAGCCGGTGAGCACAGACCCGGCCATGTCCCTAGGTGTGTAAGCAGTTACCAAGTGCAATACAATCACCCCTCCCGTGTTTACCTTTACGGCACTCCGCCACTTCCCTTTCTTAGCACTCATGGAAGTTGTGATTCGATATTTATTTGTGAGCTTTTTCTGAGCCAAGCCTGTCTGTCTCTCCCACTGGGCTGGAAGGAAGGGAAGGCACAGACAGTGTCTGGTTTCTGCTAAGTCCTCTGCACCTAAAACCAGCCTGGTTTGTGAATGTTCAAATGAATGAGCTGTTATGTGTGTGATGTAGGGGGATCCCTGAGGGGGTTGTGGCTCTGGAGGACATTTGTTCCTCTAGGGTCCCAGAATCCTCCAGTCTAAAGTGGAGGGAGATGTGGCTGTGCCTGGATGGGGGTGGGGTGGATAGGCTGCTGAGTCACCGTGTGGGAAGAGGGACCAGGAGGACCGTGGGGCTGCCCCCAGATGAGGTGACCCTGGATGCGATACCACAGCCCTAAGGCCTTTCCAGCCCTAAGGCCTACTGCTCCCAGTAGGCCCTGGAGAAGATGACTCTGCTCCCAGGGAGGGGTGAGAGGCCAGGCTCACCAAGGCACCCAAGAGAGGGCAGGCAGCCAGGCAGGAAGTGGGACAGAACAGGCTGGAGTGTTTGTCCTATGTCCTATGTCCCAGGCGGGGGGGCCACCAAAGGGCCCACAGGCTGAACTGCCAGGAAGGAACCAGGTCAGGCTCTGAGGCATGAGCAGGGGTGCTAAACAGAGGCAAGGGCAGGAGCTAGACTCCCCATCCCCCAGGGGGCCCAGGGCAGCTGGAAGTCCCTGGGCTGGGTCCGGAGCAGGGCAGGGCTGACCAAAGAGCAGACAAATGTTGGAGTTGATTTGCCCAGTAAGACGGAGACTGGAAGACCCCTGGCCTCTCCAGAGGTGGGCTCTCCCTTGGCCCAGGTACTACCTCAAGGGCCAAAGCCACTCAAGTCGAGGGGACTTTGCTGAGCCCACATGCCTGCATGGTGCTATGGGGGAGGTGTCCCGGAGAGGCAGAGTGCCGCCCTCAGACTCACTGGAGTCACCTCACCCAGGCCCTCTCTAAAGGTACTTCTTAAGGGGCCAAGTGCCATGGCTGGTACGGGAGTGTGGGGAGGACAGACAGGCTCAGGCAGGAGGGAAACGTGGGGAGTGGACACATGGATGGAACACATACCTTCCTGTTACAAATGCAGGTTTTGGGGTCCTACTGTAGATGACTAGGACCCTAAAATCTGGTTTTTTTTTTTTTTTTTTTTGCGACAGACTCTTGCTCTGTTGCCCTGGGTAGAGTGCAGTAGAGTCATCATAGCTCACTGCAACCTCAAATTCCTGGGCTCAAGTGATCCTCCTGCCTCAGCCTCCTGAGTAGCTGGGACTACAGGCGTATGCCATGATGTCTGGCTAATTTTTCTATTTTTAGTATAGACAGGGTCTCAGGGTCTCGCTCTTGGCTCAGGCTGGTCTCAAATTCCTGAGCTCAAGTGATCCCCGGGCCTTGGCTTACTAGAGTGCTATGATTACAGGTGTGAGCCACCATGCCTGGCCTAAAATATGGCTTTTAATAGGTCCCTTGGGGACTTCTGAGCTCCAATTAGGACTATTAAAACTGTAGCCCCCTTGGAGGGAGGGCAAAGACCCAGAGACCTGGAGGAACTGGGGCATCTTCAGAACAGTCCCCACTCTCCACTGTCTTAGGAGTATTTCCCTTTTGGACTATAATGCTCTGTGGCTGCAGCTTGTCACCCTGTTGGGGGTATGAGCTTCCTCAAAGGCAGGAACTTCCTCCCTCCTTCTCTCCATTTCCCTTCCTCATTTGCATTCCTTGGCTCAACAATTGTTTAGTGAGCACTTACTGTGTGCCAGGTGCTGTGCAAGGCTTTACAGATATAGCAGGGAGCAAGACAGATAGGGTACCTGGAGCCAGAGAACACAGTGGAGAAGGAGACTGGTTAGTGTCTAGGATATTCTAATGTTGTGTGGAAGGTCTCAGAGCTGTTCCCTTTGCCCCTAGCTGGAGGACTGTGCCCTGCAAGTGTCTCCCTCTGGATACTACCTGGACCCCGAGCTGTCCCTGGAAGAGCAGCGGGAGATGCTGGAAGGCTTCTATGAAGAGATAAGGTCAGAGCTGATGGGGCCAAGGGGGAAAGGCTGGCTCCTACCCTTGCCCCCACTACAGGGGGCTGGCTTATGTGTCAGCAGCCGAGACACTCGATGTCCAGCCTGGGCCATGGGTCACCTTCTTGCCCAGGAAACTTTGCCAGGGGAATCTCAAAGCCTGGCCTGTGTTACCTGCTGCCCAGGATGGGAGTGAAGGGCTTTCCCACATACCTGAGATACCTGTGTTTGCACCAACCCTCCTATCTGGCCAAACCTTGAGCTCTTAGAGGAGCAGCTGGGGAGGAAGGAGCTAGGCCAAGGTTGGCATGTGGAGGTCTCTGGCCTTGGCTTTGGGGGAGGGATGCTGAGAAATGAGCTGCTGATTAGGCTCCTTGATTCTAGCAAAGGGCGGAAGCCCACGCTGATCCTACGGACCCAGCTCTCCGTGAGGGTCAACGCCATCTTGGGTGAGTGTGTGAGGGCATCAGTGTCCAGCAGCCCCCCTCTCCCTACCTCCAGCCCAGTTGTCCCAGTTTCTTTCAGGCCTGTGCCAAACAGTGGGCAGAGCAGATCAGAGACTGAATGTGCCCCTTCCCCTCCCTGTCCTTACCTCTCCTTCCAGGGCCAGGGCTGATGCCACAGCTAGACCACAATAGGGATGCCCAAAGTCAGGGATTGAGAATACTGGAATATTCTTTGGTGGAGGACTGTGGCTCTGTCCTAGTGGAGGAAGACAGTGTGTCTGTGTCTCTTTGAGAGTTTCATACCCATCTACCACTTGCAGAAAAGTTGTATGGCTCCAGTGGCCCTGAACTCCGCCGCTCCCTCTTCTCATTGAAGCAGATCTTCCAGGTGAGACCCAGAGGTGGGCTGAGGGTGGATGTCCAGCCCACACCTCCCTAAACTTCCCCATGGTACCCTCAGGAGGACAAGGACCTGGTGCCTGAATTTGTACACTCAGAGGGGCTGAGTTGCCTGATCCGTGTGGGTGCTGCTGCCGACCACAACTACCAGAGCTACATCCTTCGAGGTCAGCCCCAGCCCTCCCCCATGACCTCTGCCCCAGTGATCCTCACTGACTTCTTCTCATCCCTGTCTTCCCAGCACTGGGCCAGCTGATGCTTTTTGTGGATGGGATGCTGGGGGTGGTGGCACACAGTGAGACTGTGCAGTGGCTGTACACACTATGTGCCAGCCTGGTAAGTGGCCTTCCACCTAGCCATGCATGCTTTTCCCATTGCTTTTCCCTGGGCCTCAATCTCCTCTGCAAAGTAGGTGGAATGGAGTGAGTCTGAGGCCCCTCTAAGCCTAGAAGGCACTTGAGTGCCTCAGCCTGGAGCCAGGGTCTTTCTGCCTAGACCCTACTCTCTGGGTCCAGCCCCAGGAGCCCTTCTCCTCCCCAGCAGGAGCTGGCACAAGTCTGGCTCAAGCCCCTCTCATATGTGGTAACCTCTCCCTCCAGTCCCGCTTGGTGGTGAAGACAGCCCTGAAGCTGCTGCTGGTGTTTGTGGAATACTCTGAGAACAATGCACCACTGTTCATCCGTGCTGTCAACTCTGTGGCCAGCACCACGGGTCAGAGACTGTCCCTCCCTCCCTGTCCCATCTAATCTCTCTCTCCTACCTGTCCCCCCATGACTGCTCCACTTTCTGTGTGACAGGCGCTCTTCCCTGGGCCAATCTGGTGTCCATCCTGGAGGAGAAAAATGGTGCTGACCCAGAGCTGTTGGTATATGCTGTCACCCTCATAAACAAGGTGTGGGAGAGGACCAGGTGCTAACTCTGGGCCCCTTGGACTCCTGACCTCTGGTCACCATCAGCCTCAGACTTGCTTCCCTGTCCCCACCCTCCAGACGCTGGAGGCACTCCCTGACCAGGACTCCTTCTACGACGTGACCGATGCTCTGGAGCAGCAGGGCATGGAAGCACTGGTCCAGCGCCACTTGGGCACCACAGGCACTGATGTAGACCTGCGCATGCAGCTTGTGCTCTATGAGGTGGGCCCGTCACCAGGCTCTGAGTGGGACTGGGGTGAGGGGAGAGAGAGGTGCAGTTCCCCAGCGATGTGGGCCTCAACTACTTGCTCACGTCCTGGCCCACCTCTTTTAGAACGCCCTGAAGTTGGAGGATGGAGACATAGAGGAGACTGCAGCCATGGGTGGGCGGCGAGAGCGACGAAAGCCTTCTTCGGAGGAGGGCAAAAGGAGCCGCAGATCTCTGGAAGGCGGGGGCTGTCCAGTGCGCACCCCGGAACCTAGGTAAGTAAGAGCCTCCGTGGATTGAGTGGGGTGGATCTGTCAGGCCTGACCCTGTCTGCACAAAGGCCCCCTGCCTCACCGTTGTGTCCCACCTCCTCCATTGGTCCTGCCCTGTTGACATATCCTGCCTCCAGTCCCACCCACGGATGGGCCCCACCTCCTTCTCCATTGGCCCTGCCCCTCCCCTCCACCGCTGACAGGCCCCACCTCCAGCCCCACAGGCCCCACCTCTTCCACTGGTCCTGCCCTGCTGACAGGCCCCACCTCCAGCCCTGTGTGCCCTCCCTCTGGCCTCATCACTTCGGTGAACCTCTTTCCTACCATCTCTGTGGCATCCTCAGCTGACAGCTCCAGTGAGAGGAGCATCTACAAGTAAGTAGGGAGATAGAGGCCACTCTGGGAGTCCTTTTTCCAACTGTCCCTCCACTTGGCGCCCCTCCACGGGCCCTTAGCCTCCTCTGCCCAAACGCGTGCTTTCTCTCTCTCTCTTTCCAGACTTCACCAAACTGTTCCCGTTTGGTAAGTGACCGCTGGGATGTGGGGTCGGCTCTTACTGGACCTCCTGCTCCTGCGGCTTCTCTTTATCTCCTTCTGACATTCCGCTCGTCTTTGCCTCTTGTCATCTGTCTCTCTACCCCCTTTCTGTCTTTCTGTTTCTGTCACTCTTGTTCTCTTTGTCTTTTTTTTTTCAGCTGATGAAATGACCACGGACATCTTTGTCTCCTACTGCACCCTGTCCTGCTTCCTGTCTCTCCTCTCTGTTTCCCTTGTGTCGTGTCTCCCCCATCCCCTCATCTTCCCATCGTGGCTGGAAAGGAACCCTTAATGTCACTGCCCAGCTTTGTGTGGGTGTGAGCAAGTGGGCCTTGGGGTGCAGCTGGCACCACAGTTACCATCTCTTCCTCTCATCCCCCTACCCAGGGCCCCTGAGAGCCCACCTGTCCCCCAGTCCCCTACTGGGCAGGCCAGGCTGGAGTAAGTACAGAGGCCAGCCTGCAGGCCTGCCATGTGCTTAGGGCTTCAGCATTGCTTCCCCCAGCAGGGGTTTGACATGCCCAGTGCAGCCAGAACTGGGGGATTCTCAGGCCCATCCTCTCATAAGAAGTCTCATAAGAGGACTTATGTCTTCTTGGTAACCCAAGGACTAAGCCCTGGGAAGTGCTTCACTGGGATCATAGTGGTCTCTTGCTTTGATAGTGACACATTAACAGCTTAGACCAGAGATGGGGATGTAGATGCCCAATGTGGGGCCCATTCTTCCATGTCCTCAGCTCAGGAATGGGGCAGGGAGGATCTAGGGTGCTGTGTGGCGTGGGGTGGAGGACAACCTAAGGCTGAGGGAAGGGCAGGGACTGACAGCTGACAGAGGCTGGAGGGGCCAGAAAAGAAACACTGGATCACATTCATTATTTCGACATAAACTGAGGGTCAGGCCCTTTTCTAGGCATAGGCTATAGCTCTCAAAAGCTGCTAGACATGCCAAGGGAGGGATAGCTGATGTGCTCATTGGGATAGCTGTCCCTTTCCCCTGCTCTGAAGGTCCTTATCTAGAATCAGGATAGTGGACGTGAACAGCAACAAGATTGCAAGTTGGATGTTAAGTAGAACTTCTCCCTGTATTTTCATCTGAGAATGCTGGGTTGGTAGTAACCCTCTCCAGATGTAGAGGACTGAATAGGGGCTGGCCTTGAGGGGGCAGGTTCTGGGTCTGCTCGGCGCATGGACTGTTCCCTGTGTGTCTGTGTGAGCCTGTAGTTTGGGGCGGTGTCCAGGGGCTCAGCAAGGCATGTGCACCTGGGCTGGGATATGTCAGACACCATCACTGACAACTACCTGCCCTCAGAGCCCGGTTCCTGGAGAATGTGGCCGCAGCCGAAACAGAGAAGCAGGCTGCACTGTCCCAGGGCCGGGCAGAGACACTAGCTGAAGCCATGCCCAATGAGGCTGATGGACACCCAGGTGAGTAGGTGGGTGGGGAGAATCCCCTCTTTCTGCTCTGTTGCCCGACCAAGGGCATGACACTGATAGTTTCTTCCCTTTTTCTAGATATCCGAGAACTGTGGGACTCTCCAGAGACAGCCCCTGCACCCGGAACACCCCAGAGCCCTGTCCCCCGAGTCCTGCTCCAGGCTCAGCGAAGCCTTGAGCCAGAGCCCAAGGAGCCACTGACACCACCAAGCCCCAAGGCTGAGCCCAATCAGGAGATCCCTTCCCGTGTACCCAGGCTCTGTATTGGGGACCTGGACTTCTCAGATCTGGGGGAAGATGAAGACCAGGACATGCTGAATACGGAGTCTGTGGAGGTCGTGGAAGAGGTCCCACCCCCACCACACACACTGCCCCTGCTCTCTGGAGGCCCTCCACCTCCACCTCCCCCACCTCCCCCACCCATCAAGGGCCCCCTCCCACCACCTCCACCCCCTGCTGCCCCTCTTCCCCACTCAGCAACTGATGGCCCAGCCCTCCCCACCAAGAGGAAGACAGTAAAACTCTTCTGGCGTGAACTAAAGCTGGCTGGGGGCTGTGGAGGCTCTGGAAGCCGCTTTGGGCCATGCCCCACCCTGTGGGCCTCACTGGAGCCTGTCTCAGTAGACACAGCCCGGCTGGAACACCTGTTTGAGTCCCGTGCCAAGGATGTGCTGCCCTCCAAGGTAAAAGCACTGATCTGCCAAGTAGCCCCAGTGGAGGTGGGAGAGAATCATAGCTCAAAGGTCTGAGCCGTTGGAACTAGTCATTCATTTCCCACCTGGGGAAACTGAGGCAAAGAAAGGAATAGGGACTTGTCTGAGGTCTCCTAACAAGGAATCAGCAGGGCCTTAACGAGAATCAAATTTCATCCCAATGGTTTATACATCCCAGATTTGTGGGATCATTTGGCCATTTAGAGGACCTCGAAGTGCCCTTGTAGATTGTTGCCCAGTTAATCACACTGCCCGTCCCCCAACCTTGCAGAAAGCTGGGGAGGGCCGCCGGACAATGACCACAGTGCTGGACCCCAAGCGCAGCAATGCCATCAACATTGGCTTGACAACATTACCACCTGTGCATGTCATTAAGGCTGCCCTTCTCAACTTTGATGAGTTTGCTGTCAGCAAGGATGGCATTGAGGTAGGGATCCCCATCTATGTGTGTAGGAGGGAGGAGGGAGTTCTGGCCCTCTCCTTTGGTCAGTGGCATTTCCTGTCCCTCCAGTGTTTGGCATGGGCTTCACATTTTTGCAGGGCAATCCCTAGACCCTGGGGTTCCCCTAGATGACCTGGGGTGGGGGGGATTCAAGATCAATGCCTGAGGCCTCAGGCCTGCACTGAGGGTCCCACGTGGGGTGGTGGCTACATCCTCAGAAGCTACTGACCATGATGCCCACGGAGGAAGAGCGGCAGAAGATTGAGGAAGCCCAGCTGGCCAACCCTGACATACCCCTGGGCCCAGCCGAGAACTTCCTGATGACTCTTGCCACCATTGGGGGCCTGGCTGCCCGCCTACAACTCTGGGCCTTCAAGCTGGACTATGACAGCATGGAGCGGGTACCTGGGTCATGGAGTGGGACAGGCAGTGGGGACAGGTGAGCATGATGACCATGTAGTCTTGAGAGTCCCTTGTCCCCAACACCAGGAAATTGCTGAGCCACTATTTGATCTGAAAGTGGGCATGGAACAGCTGGTACAGAATGCCACCTTCCGCTGCATCCTGGCTACCTTGCTAGCTGTGGGCAACTTCCTCAATGGCTCCCAGGTGAGTGAGAGCTTATGAGGACTGGGGGTCAGGGCTCTAGAGCCAGCCAGGGCAAGGCTCAGATGAGGTCCTTTCAGAGCAGTGGCTTCGAGCTGAGCTACCTGGAGAAGGTGTCAGAGGTGAAGGACACGGTGCGTCGGCAGTCACTGTTGCACCATCTCTGCTCCCTGGTGCTCCAGACCCGGCCTGATTCCTCCGACCTCTACTCAGAAATCCCTGCCCTAACCCGCTGTGCCAAGGTAAGCACCCACCAGAGATTCAACTAAGACTAGCCAGGGTACAAGGGAGTGCTGCTTTCTGGGCCTTGCTCCTCCCACTTCTCCTGATTTGGGCAGCTCTGCCAGAGCTTGCTCAAGCTACAGGTGTGTGAGCAATGTCCTCTGCCAGAAACACTCTTTCCTCTACTGGTCTGGCCACACCTACCCAGTCTTTGGGTTTCAGTTCAGCTGCCACTTCCTCCAAGAAACCTTCTCTGGCCCCCATTGGATCAAATGGACTTGTCTGTCTCTTGCATTAGACTGTGAGCTTTTGGAGAGCAGAAGCTAGGTCTCAGCTGTGTCCCTAGGACCCATGCTGGCCAGCCTGGTACAGAGGCAGCCTCAGTCAGTATCTTCATCTATGGCAGGGACAACACGTGCACCCCCTTGCTTTTCTAGGTGGACTTTGAGCAGCTGACTGAGAACCTGGGGCAGCTGGAGCGCCGGAGCAGGGCAGCTGAGGAGAGTCTTCGGGGCCTGGCCAAGCATGAGCTGTCTCCAGCCCTGCGTGCCCGCCTCACCCACTTCCTGGCCCAGTGTGCCCGCCGTGTTGCCATGCTGAGGGTAGTGCACCGCCGTGTCTGCAACAGGTAGGGGCATGGGCCAGAGAGGCAGGACTGCCACCACCCTCCCTCAAACATCAAGCAGAACTCACCATCCCTTCCCACTCCGGCCTGCCTAGGTTCCATGCCTTCCTGCTCTACCTGGGCTACACCCCACAAGCAGCCCGTGAGGTGCACGTCATGCAGTTCTGCCACACACTGCGGGAGTTTGCACTTGAGTATCGGACTTGTCGGGAACGGGTGCTGCAGCAGCAGCAGAAGCGGGCCACGTACCGTGAGCGCAACAAGACCCGGGGACGCATGATCACCGAGGTGGATGCCCTTCCAGGTCTTGGTCTTGACCACCACCCCCGTGGTTTCCTGTGCTACTCCCAGCTCACCCTTCTTCCCTCTCCAGACAGAGAAGTTCTCGGGTATGGCTGGGGAGGTCCCCAGCACCTCCTCCGTCCCAGTGGCTGTGGGCAGTGGGCCAGGCCAAGGTGATGCTGACAGTCATGCCAGTATGAAGAGTCTGCTGACCAGCAAGCCTGAGGACACCACACACAGCCGCCGCAGCAGAGGTGAGACACACGGCCGCCAAGGGGAATGGGTTCTAGGGCCACCTTGGCCTGACCACCCCACATGGCTTCCTTCAGGCATGGCCCAGAGCAGCTCCTCAGCAGTGGGGCCCTCCACTGCATCCCCAGAAGAACCTCAAGGCTCCAGTTTACCCAGTGACACATCAGATGAAATCATGGACCTGCTGGTGCAGTCAGTGACCAAGAGCAGTCCTCGTGCCTTAGCTGCTCGGGAACGCAAGCGTTCACGTGGCAACCGAAAGTCTTGTGAGTAACCTCCACAAGCCCACTACTCACCTTAACTCCATCAACCCCCTCTAACCCTGCCCTGTCCCTGCAGTGAGACGGACACTGAAGAGCGGGCTCGGAGATGACCTGGTGCAGGCACTGGGACTGAGCAAGGGTCCTGGCCTGGAAGTGTGAAGGTGCTGCTTCCTGGAAACCTATTGGGACCCCAGCCTGCAGTGCAAGAAACTGTGGAGCAAGGAGGGCCCAAAGCAGAATTCTGGCCCCCAAATTCTGTGTCCAAGGACTAGGCCTTGAGCAGTATTATGTGTGTGTGTGTGTGTGTTTGTGTGTGTGTGTGTGTGTGCATGCGCATATGTGTGAGCTCCCTGAACTCATGGAGCAAAATAAAGTTTTCCTAGCTAATCCAACAGCCTTTTTCTTCTTTCAAGGTCTCCAGCAGGCTAGGTCTATAGCAGGAGGGAAACCCCATAGGACTAGCTCTTTCTACCTCGTCCCTCATCAGGCACACAGCCAATAGCCACATTCTAAGCCATTTATTCAAAAACTGTATAGGATATATCCTGAAGTATACCCTATATACCTCAGACTGCTTTTGGCCCCTGGACTAGACCCTCATTGCTCCAGGCATGGGGGCTGTGCAGCCTGATAGAGCTACCGGGGGCCCAGCAGCCTGTGACCACAATGTCAATGGCTATAACCGCTTCATCTGTCGCCGCTCCTGTCGGCGCTGACGTTTCTCGTTGTGCTCTGGTGCTGGGGCGCTACTGTCTGCTGTGAACCAGGGGCCCAGCACATTCACCCACAGGAGGTAAAGGGCCCGGCCTGGAGCCTAGGAGAGAAAAGGTAAGTTGAAGCCAGATGGAAGGAGTGAAAGACAAGGAAGAGTTACATGCTCCTGCTTGGCAACCCACCAAGCCCACGTACCAGAAGCCAGAAGGACCAGATGTAGAGGGAGAAGCAGCTGAGCACCTGCACGATGGCTGTCAGTAGGATCACATCCTTAAGGTGCCTATGGATAAAACGAAGGTTGCCAAAGACAGCAGATGGGCCCCAGTTCAACTCCCTTCTATCCTTTTCAAGTTGCAGGTCACTGTGGGTCTTGGGTTATCTGGGCCCCAGCCCTGGGGCCGCTCACCTGGGCTGGCGGTGGGGGACACTCACTCTGCCATGCCCTGCTCCATGTTGAGGTCCATGCCACCATCCATCAAGGCCCCATCCTCAGAGAAGGCTGCCCGTGCCATCGAGCTCATAGAGTGGTAGCTGGCCCCATATACTGCCAGACTAAAGCCCAAGGCTATCTGCAGAGCAAGAATGGGGGGTATTCAAAGGCCATCCACTGACCCTATACACTCATCCACTTCCCAGGATGGAGACACTTACCCAGGCCCAAAATGAGGCAGATGAGTAAAAGAAGACCAAGGTCACAAGGCAGTAAATGGCCTGCAAGCAAACACAGGATCAAGCTGGAGTCAAAAGCTACCCCTAAACCATGGGCTTCCTTCAACTCTCAGAATCAGGCCAGGCTGTAGAAGAAGCCATGTTGTTCTTACAGGGTTGGGAGAAGGACCCTGCTCCCTGAATCTCAAATTCCCAGACTCTCCTCTGACACCCACGTCAGCCCACAATGAAACTCTTGTGCATTTGGGGTGGGAAGGGCTCTCAAATCCAGCTGGGACTCGCCCTCATTTCTTTTTTTTTTCTGTTTTGCTTGCACTAGTCAGCACTTTCTCTGTGCCTGGATCTTTTATCATTTCTTTTCAATGGGAGTTCTATTCTGGAGCCTTGGCTGTCACATACCACTACTCTTCACCAAAAGGGTGAGCGCTATGAGATTATGAGTGGGCACAGAAGCAAGGAGGCAGGCACTTACATTGGCCCCCAGTATGATCCGCAAGTAGAACTTCAGAGTCTCTCTGTTCTCTTCAAATATCTGCTTCTTCCCTCTCGTGCCCACTTTGCCCTTGGGCTGCAGAGGGATGATGAGATGCTGTTAGAGCCTTTCTCTGCCACAGTGCTTCTCACTCTCCCCACCAGGCTGGTTAGCTAGAGAGTTCGATCTGCACCTTACCCAAGTCTCTGTGGTGCTCAAACCTAGCACAGTCCCTCGGAAGTCCACCCATCCTCCAGTCCATCTTGTCTAGAGCTGATACCATCTTTCCAACACCCCCAGCTATGATCGCCTCCCTCCTCGCCCTGAAACAATCCAATCCTAGACGAATATCTCCTCTGGCTCCCCTAGTAAAGAGCAGCTTTGGGCTGATAACCCCTTTTGGGGTACTCCTGAGTGGAGTTGGATGGTCCCCCTCTCCGGCCTCTGCTGTAATAATCTAGATCTGGGCTAACGTCCATCCGCCTCAGGCCCCTCAAATCTCTGGCCTGCTCTAGTACTACTGTCTGGTACTGACGCCCACACCCCTCTGGCACTAGTTTTGATATGATCCAGTGCCGCCATCCCTTCCTCCAACCTCCCGGCTCGCTCTACTCCAGTCCGGCATTTGGATGGCGCCCCCCTCTGGCCCACCCTGCATCTCTTGATGTCCTTCCTCTGTTTTCATTCTCCAGGCCCCAGGAGCACTAGGGTGATGCGGACCCCGCCCTACCCATCCTCCTTACCGCCATGGCGCGACGCAAATACTCAGCCGGGGAAACAAGAGAGAGCGACTGAAACCGCAGTCAGTAGGTACCACATCGGCAAAGCATGTGCTTCCGGTGCAGACCAAAGTCCTCAGGACTGGGCCGGAAGTGGGGCCCATTTCCTTCCCGAGCCCCACCCCCAGAGCGGGCGGGACTACGCTTCCCAGAAAGCTTTGCGCGGGGGCGGAGGCGGCAGGGATGCGATGGCGGAGTCGCTGCCTCTGGAGGTGAGAGGAAGCGGTCCTCAGGCCTTGCTCCGGACAGGCCCCGCCCTCGGGGTCCCGGGGTTTGGGTAGGGGCTGTCAGACCGCTAGCTCCCTCCTGCCTGGCGGAAACAACCCGCCCGGCTGATCTTGGGACCTGTAAGCTCTGGGTAACGGCCCTGACTTTGGGCCACTCCGTCCCCTTAGCTTGGGGGACCGTCCTCTGTTTCCCCATCGGCCCCAGAAGATGGCTGTTATGTCACCTCAGCGAGGACAGCAAGGACAGGCCCTCTGCCCATTCCCTTCCCTTGAGATGGCCATCCCATCCCCCTTAGTTCTGGAAGATGTCCGCTCCATCTCATCGTGCCAGAAGGGTAACCGCTCTTATCCCCATTGGTCCCTTTGCGATGGTCGTTCCATTTCCATCCACCTGAGAGAGACAGCTGCCCTCTCTCCCTGGCCGTGGGAAACAGACTGCTCCCTCCCCATCAACTCCGCGGATGGTCTCTGAGGTCCTTTAGCGAGGACAGGCCTGTTTCCCACTCCCTAGGCCCCTAGCGATGGCCGCTCCTACCTCTTTTACCTCATGGGATGTTTTCTTCTTCTCCTTAGCCAGAGAAAAGACCCCCATTGGCCTGGAAGATAACAGATATTGCCCCTAGTGGCCTCTTAGAATGGCCTCTCCTTTTGCCCGGAGGGTTGGCAGCCCTCTCCCACTGCCCACGGGAGACAGGCCACCTTTTCCAATGAGTCTTGTAATGATGCTCCCTCTCCTTAGCAAAAATATACCTGCTTCTACCCCATTGAGCCCCCGAAGACTTTTCTCCCAGTAATTCTCCTCTTGATAAGATCTACTTAATCCCCCTACCCCTTGCCTGAGCAAATCTTTGGTGAAAATAGAGGTAGAGGACTGGACTGTCCATCCTTAATTTAATTCAGTACGTATCCTCTGTGCTCAGCATCTGAGAAGGGGAGAGATCAGAATAGCTGGTGAAGTCAAGCCTAAGGAAGGGCATCCCAGGGAAGAGGCCCACACAGGCAAAAGGAAGTGGACATATTGTGTTTGTAGGACAATGGGGAGACTGGGTTGGGGAAGCTCTGGGACCAGTGGGTCCAGTCAGGCATGGAGGCCTAGTAGTACTGATTCATGAGTAAAGAGCTCTTCCTAAGAGTACTGGGGAACGCTGAAGGTTTACGGCAGGGGTGTGCTGAAACTGAAAACTGCTTTTATGACAGTGTGCAGAATGGATTAGCAAGGGCAAACTTGGAGACAAGGACAAGTGGAAGGAATCCAGGTCTGGGGTGATAGAAATCTGAGCTACTAACATGGTGAAGTTGCAAAGGTAGAAATATTAATACTGGCAATCCAGAAAGCACTTATGGAACATCTACTAGCTGTGAAGCACACTATATATATGTGTATATGTGTGTGTATATAAATGTACACATACATGTAAAATTCAATCCCCATAAGACTGTGACCTAGATTTTTTAAAACATCCCCATTTTACAGTTATGGAAGCTGAAACTCAGAGAGGTCAAGTACCTTGCCTGAGGTCACACAGCTAGGAAGCAGTGGAGCTGGGGTTTGAATAAATGTAGGTTAGCCTGACCTAAAGTCTGTGCTTTACACATGTATCTGGGAGCAAGGGATAGAAGAGCATGAATATAGTTCAAAGTGTTATCAGGTGGGGTGCACTGTTGGCATTGAAGGAGCAAGTTGAGAGGAGGGGCTGTTTTGGATTGATGGCAGAATATGAGTTTTGGTTGAGATTAAGGTGGTGGTTAAACATTTGGGTGAAGGATCCAGTGGACCATTGGTAATACTGGACTAGAACTTGGATAATAGGACAATATAGGGATATTGAATTGTTCGTTATTCCTGTATTGGTAAACAGAAAATCAGAAGACCCCAGGTTTGAGCCCTGAGACCCACAGAAGAATCCAGAAACCAGGCAATTGGGGTGCTGGGTGAAGCCCTAGAAAACAGTGTCACAGGACTCAGAAGGGAAGACTCTAGAAGAAAAGAATAGTTAATATCAAATCTTACTAGGCCTCACAGGCAACACCTTTCCCAGGTGGAGGGCGGACCTGAGCCTGCCAGGCTGGGTCTTGCTGGAATCATATCTTAACAGCCAGCTGAGAAGGTGAGTTGGCAGTGAAGATGGGAAAAGACCAGGGTCCTAGAGCTTGACCTGTGAGGGCAGGAGGAAGAGGTGTGACTTCCTGAGGATCAGAGGAAGAGCACCTGGCTTGCTGTGTTCTAGATCCTATGCAAGACACTTTGTTGTGTTATTTAATTCTTGCAACAGTACATTTAAATATCACTACAAATGCCATTTACAGATAAAGAAAACAAGGCTCCCAGAGATCAATTGACAGAGTAGGGATTTAAACTAGATTTATCTGGCCCCAGTGTTTAGGCTCTTTCTGCCAAACTTGGCAGGAAGTTTGATTCTTACCAGTTGGTACAAGCTTGTACCCAGACAGGGCTCAGGAAAGGTTTGTTCACAGTAAAGATACCTGAAGGCCAGAGAGGGGAAGGGAATGCTTCGTGAACCTTCAGATCCAAGATAAACTAGAAGCCAGTTCTCTGGTGCCCTCAGGCCCACAGTGCTATCAGCTGGAGTCAGTTCCAAAAGTGTCCCACCTCTAATAACCCCCAATGCCCTGTCTTTTTCCTGCAGATGCTCACATATATTCTGAGCTTCCTGCCTCTGTCAGATCAGAAAGAGGCCTCCCTTGTCAGTCGGGCTTGGTACTGTGCAGCCCAGAATGCCCGTCGAGAGGTAAGGTGCACACCCTCACCTGGCCCATCCTCAGTTGTTTCTTACCAGCTTGCCCATGGCCCTGCTCGTATATCATCCATCCATCCATCCATTCATTCATTCATACATACTCATACTTACTCAGCTCTGGGTATAGTGCTGGAGCTATACAGATGAATAAGACATAGCCCCCTTAGGAGCTCCCAGTCCAGTGAAGGAGAAAGAAGTAATATGAGTGATCATGATATAGTATGCTCAGTGCTGTGACACTGGGATGAAAGAGTGCAATGGGAACATGAGGAAGGACATCCAGAGGAGACCAGCAGCATCAGGGAAGGCTTCCTGAAGGATAGGATGAGGATGAAGGTTGGGCTTCCAGGACTGGTAACAGCACAAGTGAGAGCACCACGGTTGTGGAATAGTTCTGGAAATGACCACACACGTTCCATTTGACTGGAACCGAGAAGTGTGCAGGAGAAATGGTGGGCTGTGAGTTAGAGTGGGGTCAGACTGCAAACCAGCAGTTGTGCCAGGTGGCAGAGCTTGGGCTTTTCTCCTGATGACCATGATGGAGCCTGTTAAGGCAGGCAAGTGACACACTGTGATTTGTGTCTTAGAATGTGCAGTGCAGAGCGGGCTGGACAGGGCGAGACTGAGTGAAGGGAGACAGTCTGGCTGGGAGGGGAATGCAGACCTCTGTGCTAGTTCGAAAGGCAAGCAATGACAGCTCATTGTTTTAATTTTGATTTCTTTGATTATTAATGAGGCGGAACAGTTTTTCTCATTAGCTGACCCTTTGTTTTTCCCACTTTTGTTTATTCATGGTCTTTATCTATTTAACTATTAGGGGCTTAATATTTTTCTTCTCCATTTGTATGAACTTTTTATACATTAAAGAGATGAATCCTTTTTATATTTATTGAAATATATTCCTAGGATATCTGCCTTTTAATTTGATTTGTAGATACATACTTTTATTTATGAGATACAGAAGTTAAATCTCTGTGTTGTTGATTCTGAACTTCCTTTTTTATTTCTTCTACAGCTTTTTAAACTTAAAGATCCCTTGCCCCTTCAGAAATTTGATAGACATACACTCATATTTTTCTTCTGTTTTTTAAAAATAGACTTTATTATTTAGAGCAGTTTTAGGTTCACAGCAGAATTGGTTCTTCTGTTTTATGGTTTGAATGTTTGTATTACTGTTTTTATTGGTGAAATTTATTTTGATTTATGTTATGAGATAAGAAGCTAAACTGGTTAGTTTTCAAATAGCCCAAATGCCATTTACATCTAATCTTTTCCCTTTCCCTGTTGGGTTGGAATCCTCCTCTGTCACATATTATATGTGTGGATAGGCCGGGCACAATGGCTCATGCCTGTAATCCTAGCACTCTAAGAGGCCAAGGCCAGAGGATTGCTTGAGGTCAGGAGTTCAAGAACAGACTGAGCAAGAGCAAGACCCTGTCTCTACTAAAAATAGAAAAATTAGCTGGGCATGGTGGCACATGCCTGTCCCAGCTACTCGGGAGGCTGAGGCAGGAGGATCACTTGAGCCCGGGAGTTTGAAGATGCAGTGAGCTATGATGATGCCACAGCACTCTAGCCCGGGCAACCAAGTGAGACTCTGTCTCAAAAAAAAAAAAAAAGAAAGAAAGAAAGAAAAGAAAGGAAATGTAGAGAGTGACCTCACAGGCAAGAAATTTCCCTGTGGAAGGAAAGAAATAAATGGGGCAGGAATGAGAGTGAAAGGTTCAGGTGGGCTTGACAAAAGGATTTTGATTAGGAGAAATGGTGTTTAAATGCTTGAGAGAGAGTCACTAGGTGTAACTCCTCTCCAGGGACTAGTGTCTTGATGCCATACATCTGCATGATGGCCTGCTGGAGAACAGGCATGTGAGCTATGGATTCCTGCACCGGGCAGAAAAGAGGGCCATTTTCTCTGTCAGGTGGCTTTCCAAGTCTGTAGACAGGCCTGTAGTCTCAGTTCAGGGTTTCAGTAGGTACAACAAAATCCTGGTTTCCCACAGTAAAGGTACATGTGTCACTTTTAGCAGGTTCAGGGCATTTCCCAAATGATTTACTCTTATGGTGCCAGCATCAGGGAAGGAGGAGACCATGGGCTAGTTGGTCCCTCTGTGGATGGAGCAGCTGAAGCTGGAGAAGGTGCCCTTGCAGTCTCCCTTCGTGTGGGTCTAGAAGCATCTTCCTAGGGCCCAGGAAGGGAGTATCCTACATCAGGGCCAAAGTCCAGAACCCAGGAGGCCTGCCTCTTGTCTGCTGCTGGGCCCCTACAGACAGAAACAGCCCTAGAAGGCTGCTCTTGGGCTCCTGCAGTTTAAGTTGAGGTGGCCCCGGGACTTCAGGGGTACCTAGAGGCTGCCCACACACCACCAAGAAAAATAGTAGCAGGCTGGAGATGGTCTCAAGCCTCCTCCATCCCCCCCATAGCTGGAAGTCCTTTAGGCCAGGCCCTGCCCCTCTATCGAGTGGCTTTTGCTGCCAGCAGCCAGCCCTGGACTTGGACCTGGGGAGACTGCCAGTGTCTTCCCTTGACGTTTGTCTACCTGGTTCATAGGGAGGCAATGGGAAAGGGGAGAACATTCCTGGCCACCCAGGCTCCAGAAAGAAGGGAAGGTAAGAAGGAAGCCTGGGCACCAGCACTTCTGTACCACTAGAGCTGGGGCCCACAGGCTCTCAGGGACTCCTTCCTCAGTGACATGTGAGTGGTGGGGGTGGGCACTGCCTCAGCAACCAGTGCCACCCCACCTCCTCCAGCCACAGTTCACTCCTCAGCGTCAGACTGAGTCATGTGTCTTGCAGGGCTTGGCAATGGTGGAGGCAGGTTTTCCCATTCCCTTCTAAAACCTTCCCTCTCTCATCTGGCATCACCCTCTCCACCCACACACACTGGGATCTGCCCCAGCTCTCCTTAAATCTGAGATCCCTGATCTGCTGCCCACGTGGGGATCTGTGATGAATGCTCCTCTCACCCCGAATGACCATGCTCTGGAAGTGGGGTCTGGAAAGGGAACCCATTCAAACCCTGATTCCTGTGAAAGAAGCCAGGAGCTGGTCCTGGTCCCTTACACAGGCTTCTTTCTTCCACGACAGCCATGGTGGCTGCTTGTCTCTCTGGCAGAAGCCAGGCTGGTTTCTCTACACCTAGGCATGAGTTCTCCGCTTCCTGGGGGAATCCTGTTGATATATATCTTGCAGGAGTGCATCCTGTGTGTCATTTCTACCTTTCTAATTCCTTTATTTATTTATTTATTAATTTTTAGATACAGGGTCTTATTCTGTTGCCCAGCCTATAGTACAGTGGCCTGATCACAGCTCACTGCAGCCTTGAACTCCTGGGCTCAAGTGATCCTCCTGCCTCAGCCTCCCAAGTAGCTAGGACTACAAGTGTGTACCATCCTGCCTGGGTAATTGTTAAATTTTTTGCAGAGATGAGGTCTTACTATGTTGCTCAGGCTGGTCTTGAACTCCTGACCTCAAGCTATCCTCCCACCTCAGCCTCCCAAAGTGCTGGAATTACAGGAGTAAGCCACTGCACGCAGCCTCTGATTCCCTTCTGATAGTGTTCTGTGGGGTACAAGCAGGAATAGCAGCTTGTTTTTGCAGTTACTGACAAGATAGGTGTTTGGGGAGCTTGCTTTCCTGTGTCAGGAGCACGGTGATACATTAAAACAAGAGCCTTCTTTGAGCACACTTGCCTGCAACCTGGGCAAGAGGTAGGGAAGTGGGGCTAGGATTTTAGAAGCCAAGGCCTCTTCTCCGTCTTCCCACAGACCTGTTCCATACAAACTGTACCGACTTGCCTTTGGCTCTCTCTGGCACAAGATCAGGGAAGGTTCTAAACATTGACCCCTTGGTTGGAGGCTCCCAAACTCCTGCACAAGCCAGCCTATTCCCACAGTGTAGCCCCAAGCTTGCCTCCCAATCTTATCCGACTCTAGCTGAGTGCTCCCCATTCTTGCCCCGCTGTTCTCTACAGCAGGGCACCTTGCTCTGTTAGCTCCCGCCCACAGAAAAGGGAGGCTGCTCCTTCCTTACCTGAATGGATAGATGTCCCCTCCAGAGATGTGCTGCAGGGACCACAGCACACCTTGAACTCTGGAGCATCCAGGGCCCCATACCAGGTGGCCCCCCATGTTTACACACAAACACACACACATGCATTTTTGCTTACATGCAAAACCCATTTTTGCAAACATTCATGTGACTGAGATACTCTGAGGCTACTGGAGGACCTAGGCCTCACTGCCTGCCCCAGACCTCTGGCACCTGGGCCCCAGAAGGTTGTGGTGAGTAACGTCGGCCTCATTTCTCCCCACTTTCAGCTGTTCTGAGTGCTATTTATATGCTCTCTAGAAAGTGGGGGAGGCTGGCTGCTTAGCTAATGCCAAGTCCCTGGAGCAGGAGGCTGAGGCCATGGATTTCAGGGCCTCCTTCTGAAAGTCCCAAAGGTTGGGGTCTAACATACTTTGTCCTCCCACTCACTGGGCTTCCTCTGGGTCACATCTCAGCCCTTCTATGTTCAGCCTGCCACCTCCCCATCCCGTCCCTGCCCATCTCTAGGCATTCAGGCCTGTCCATCACTTGCCTTCCTGCCCTCCCCTGAGTCACTTCCCTTTGAACCCCAGTGTGACTTGTCTTCCCCTCTCCCACTTCCTACCTGAACCCCTGTCAACCACATATGACATCACACACCATGGTGGGTCCCCGTTGTGAAAGGGCCCTTCCCTGACCTGCCCTCACCTTCTGGCTGGTGACTTGGCACCAAACTAAAGCCCAGCACCTCTGAAGCCAGAGGGCTAACCCCAGGCTGCTGCTACTCCTTAGACAAATGTGCGGTACAATATCCCGGTGTCTTCTGCCTCCCTTTCGGCCATCAAGAGCCTGGGCCTCCGGGGCATCTCCTGCGTCAGCCTGACCAACCTGGACAGCTCACCTACTTCACACCAGGTGCTGCAGTCTGTTGCCTACCACCTGGGCCCGCACCTGCAGAGCTTGTGCTTGGGTGGGGGCAGCCCCACAGAGGCCTCTTTTGTGGCCCTGATCCTGGGCTGCCCAGCCCTGCGTGTCCTTGACCTCAGCGGCTGCAACAACCTCTTCACATCGGGCATGCTGCTGTCTCAGCCCGAGACAGCCCAGCGTGTCCGGCAGGCGTTGAGTGGCCTCCGTGAGCTCAACCTGGCTGGCCTGCAGGACCTAGCCGACCTCAGCTTCAACCAGCTCAGCAGCTGCGCCCCCAGCCTGGAGCGCCTCTCCTTGGCCTACTGCCACCTCACCTTCGAGCTGGGCCCGGCCCGGGGCTCCATCGGCCTCCAGGATTCCTCCCCGTCCCAATTCTCCTTCCGCAACCTACTGCGATTCGTGAAGGAGAGGGCTGGCAGGCTGCACGCCCTAGACTTGGGTGGCACTGGCTTGCCACCCGAGGCCTTGCAGGCCCTGGGCCAGGTAGCTGGGCTGAAGCTGCAGGAGCTGAGCCTGCACAGCTGCCGGGACCTCTCCACGGAGGCTGTGGCCACCCTGTGCCGCCAGCAACCAGGCCTTACCTCCCTGGACCTCAGTGGCTGCTCAGAACTGACTGATGGGGCACTCTTGGCTGTGAGCCGGGGCCTGCGGCACCTACGGCGCCTGAGCCTAGGGAAGCTGCAGCGGCTGACAGACGCGGGATGTAAGGCCCTGGGGGGCCTGCGGGAGTTGCAGAGCCTCGACATGGCCGAGTGCTGCCTGGTGAGCGGGCGGGAACTGGCCCAGGCCCTGGGCTCGGTGCGTGGAGCTCCACTCCGCCTGGAGTCCCTCAGCCTGGCCTTCTGCTCTTCACTGAAGGTGAGCGCACATCATCCCCTTCCTTCCTCTCCAGGGCCAGGGCTGGGAGGGGCTGGAGGGACTAGGCCTGTGGCTCCAGGGAGGGCCACATTGTTTGTGTCCAAGGATTACTAGTTAGAACTGAACTCGGGCCACAGTCTGAAAGAGAACAGGTGCCTAGAGACGATGCTGCTGCCAGCACTCCTACCCAAAGCTCCGGCTCTGGGCCGGGGAGGTCCAAGAGACCAGGGTAGCCCAGCCCATGAGGTGGCCCAACACCTCACATGCCAAATGCTGGGTGACCTCTGCAGTCTAGGGAGGGGCACTGAGGACCAGTGTTCTGGAGGTGGGGAGGCTGGAGAAAGCAGGTGATGGACGAGGAAGGCGGGGACAGGGCAGTGAAGTGGGGTGGGCCTGCGAGAGGTTATGTGACATGGGAGCAGCAGGGCCATTTCTTGGCTGAGGCCAGCCCCTTCAGTAGGGCTCAGCCCTGCCACTCTGGGTGGCCTGCCTGTCTTGATAGTGTCAGTCTGTCCCTCTTTAGCAGATTATTCCTTCAGCCCACCCAGGTGACCAGGGCATTGCCAGCCTAAACACCGCCTCTCCCCCTTGTTCCCCTGCAGGTGCCCCTCTCCCTTGCCCCACCCCATCGTCCCTTAGCTGCTCTCCCATGTTCTCATGCCTCTGTAGCTCCCCTCTCCGCCTCTCTCTACAAACCAGCTTCCTGTCCTCTGCCCTCAGCTCCTACTCCCCAGCCCTGCCTTCTCCTGACCGGGGGCAGCCCTACCCCCAACCGCAGCCTCATAGTTCTGGTCCAGATTCTAGAGGGCTCAGCCAGGGCCAGTGTCAGCTGTCCACACCTGGTCCAGTGAGCTTAGGTCAGAGGCTGCCTCAGCTCATCCTTCCGCAGGGGCTGGGAGCATAGGCAGGGTGGCTACCTTAGAAATTTCCACTGCCCCAGCCACAGTCTAGGCCTTTGTCCTCCAACAACCTCCTCAGGCTCTCCTACCCCCACAGCCCACACTGTCCACTGTGACCTCTCACTGCCAGCACAGGGACCATGAGGCTTCCCTCCTCAGACCCTCTGGTAGATCCTGTGTCTCCCTCTTGCCCATGGCACAACCTGAGACAGACCCTTCCTAGGGACCCCTGCCAAGCCTGGTGGCACAGGTACAAGCTGTCACTCCATCCTCTCTCCTCCTACCTCCCCCCTAGGATGCCTCAGTGCTCTCCATGATCCAGGCGCTGGGCCCGAGCCTCAGGGTGCTAGACCTGTCCTCCTGTGTGACTCTCACCAATGGGACCGTGCAGGCCATCTGCACCTACCTCACCCACCTCTCAGTCCTGCGCCTGGCTTGGTGCAAGGAGCTCCGTGACTGGGGGCTTCTGGGGCTGGGGGAACCAAGTGAGGAACATGCACAGAGGCCCCAGGTGTGGGACCCTTAAGGTCATGGGTGGGGGGTGGGCCCTGGGCTCAGCTGCCCTCCTGCCCCTCCCAAGTCTCTCTAGAAGCATTTAAGGGCAAACTCAGGAAGAACCTGAGGTACAGGGGCTTCTTTCCATAGCCAAGCCCTGAGCTGGAGCATCAGGCCTCGGGCTCCAAGGACCCGTCTCCTGAGCCACAGGGCCCCTCCCTGCTCACACTGCAGGCCCTGCAGGAGTTGGACCTCACAGCCTGCAGCAAGCTGACTGATGCCAGTTTGGCCAAGGTGTGGGGCTGGGGTGTGGATAGGCTGAGGATCGTGGGGCTGAAGCCAGGGGCCTGGGCTACTCCACTTTTCACAGTTCCTTTCTCACTGGCTTCTGCTGTCCGTGGGCACACCCCTGGCCAGGGGTAGGCGAACCTGGAAGTGCCCCAGGCTCTGGGCTTCAGCGCCATGCTACACCCACCCCACCCTACCCCATCCTTGCAGGTGCTCCAGTTCCCCCAGCTCAGGCAGCTGTCACTGAGCCTGTTGCCAGCACTCACAGACATGGGCTTGGTGGCTGTGGCCAGGGGCTGTCCCAGCCTGGAGCGCTTGGCACTGAGTCATTGCAGCTGCCTCAGTGACGAGGGCTGGGCCCAGGCAGCCAGCTCCTGGCCAAGGCTGCAGTACCTCAACCTGTCCAGCTGCAGTCAGCTCACAGAACAGTGAGTGTGTCTGATGACACTGAGCACATGGAACCACAGGGCAAGGGTGGGCTGGGGCCCCACGCCGGGCCAGGCACTCATCCAGCGGCCTCCCCACAGAACGCTGGACACCATTGGGCAGGCATGCAAGCAGCTCCGGGTGTTGGATGTGGCCATGTGTTCTGGTATCAACGTGGCTGCCGTCAGGCGCCTCCAAGCCCAGCTGCCCCAGGTGACCTGCGTCCAGTCCCGCTTCGTGGGAGGAGCGGACCTGACCCTAACGCTCTGAGGCCAGGTCAGTAACCAGCCCTGTGGTTCAGCCTCCTCTACCCCTGGGGCCCCAGCCCTCTGTGCCTCTTGCCTTCCTCTGCTACAGACCGCTTGTCTAGGACTAGGAGTGGGACTGATCCAGGGCAGCCCAGGGGACTATCCACCCGTCTGCCCCACAGCCCGGCTGCAGCCTCTTTCCAGCTACATGTCGCTGCCACAGGCTCCTGCTCTCCTGGCCAGGGCCTGGTGCTGAGAAGCAGACCTGTGCCTCTTGCCTGCCCATCTGTCAGACCTCAGGCCTGTGGGAGCCATCCCAGCCTCCCGTGAGCACTGGGCTTTAGCAGCCAGGCCCAGGTCTTTGCTGTAAACCCAAACAAGATTAAAAATTCCAGATAGTACCTCCTTGTCTTAAGTTCTCAGACTAAAGTGCCCCTCCCTTCCCCACTTCAGTTGAAGTGGCTGTTGCCCACAGCCAACTTCTTCCTCAGCGTGGCCCAAAGCCCCCACTAGCCTCTCCACCCAGGCCTGGCTTCTTCCCACATGGTAGGAGACTCCAGAGGCTTGGAGGCCTGTCCCTGGGGGTGCCCTGCAGCAAAGGCACGTCATACGCACTTGTCCCAGCCAGACCCCAGGAGAACTCATTAAAGATGCCTGAGTAAATGAGGCTGTCTTGGTAGGGGGCAGGGGTAGAGGAGAAGAAAGAAAGAGGACAGCATTTCTGTGTTGGAGGGGTCATTAGAGGCCACCTAGTCCAATCCCCTAAACAGTGCTGGTGACTTCTCAATGGCAGCTCTGAGAAATAGTCTGTCCAGTTGATCCTCAGTTTGTCCACAACTGAGGATCAAAGGTTCACACTTTGTCCATCTACCTGTTCCTGAGTTCTAGGGGCAGCTTGCCAGGATGCTGTGCCTTATGTGGGGATTCAGAGGCCACAGCTCTACCAGCCCTGTGGCCAGCTAGGGAGGTAGATGAGCCACCAGGCAAGGACAAGGACAGTGCGTGTGCAGTGTATGGAGAAACAGCACCTAGGACCAGGAGCCCAGGGGAGCAACAAACTTGGCCTGGAGGGTCAAGGAAGGAATGAAGGCAGTGAAAAACAGACAGAAGGGACCCTGAGGACGCACAGGTGCTGGCCCGAGCCGACATTGGAGGGTCTAGGCCCTGATGGGGTGCAGGGAGGAGGCCAGCTTAGACCAAGCACCAAAAACCCTGAAAGCCACAAGCACTCAGTTGGAAGGGCTAAACCACATGTCTGCAGGCCATGTTTAATTCAGAGCTCAGTCATGAAAACCGTGACCATTAACCCTCGGACAATAGGGAGACACGGATGAATACAGGACGTGTGTGAGCAGATCAGGTTTATGTTTGAGAAAGCAGTTGGCGTAGCTGGTGTTGAGAGGAGAAGAGGTCAGCAGCATGGAGAAAGGTCGTCAGGGTGGTGGCAGCTTTCAGTATGCCCTGTGGCTCCACAGACTGCTGGGCTCTTCTTTCCTCAGGGGATTGGAGTCTATGGCCATGGCTGGGCCCAACATCACTTCTGCCCCCAGGGGCTCTGGCCTGTCTACGGCCCCACCTCACCTATGCTCCTGAGTTAGATTTCAATCAGAAGGCAGGGCTTCCTGCACAGACCGGCCTGGGGATGCCCTCTGGAATCATTTTTTTTTTTGGCGGGGGGTGGGGGGGGGAGGACAGAGTCTCACTCTGTCACTCAGGCTGGAAGGCAGTGGCTGATCATAGCTCACTGTAGCCTCCAACACCTGGCCTCAAGTGATCCTCCCACCTCGGCCTCCCAAAGTGCTGAGATTACAGCTGTGAGCCACCATGCCCAGATACCCTTTGGTACCTTGAGTTTGCCCTTCAATAGAAAGCAGGCCCAGCTTCACATGTCTCCCTTCATGCCTCTCACCAGAGGCCTCCAAGTCCCACAAAGGGCAGGCAGAGCCATCAGGGTTGAGGACTGAAGTCAGACTGTAAGGAGCCTTCTGGAAGCATGGTCCCCAGACTAATCCCTGTTAGTGCTGCCCAGGAAGGCATCCATTTGGGGCAATACCTCCCATCCTGTCACCTCTCCCTTGGCTGGTGCCCCCAGACCACAGGCCATCCCTCTCTGCAAGTCCAGCAAGGAGGGAGTTGAAGACTCATACTGGAGACAGGCAATAACCCCAGCCTGTCCCCATCCGTGCCCCACCCCCCAGAATACCAGCCCCCCAACTGCAGCTGCCCATGCCCAAGTTTATGGTCCTGGCCTCAAAGCCCCATCTCATCCACCAGCTACATTTGAAGGCAGAAGAGAAAGACTCACTGTCACAGGCTTGGCCCACAAGGTTCAGAGCTGGCTCAACACATACCCAAGAGCTAAGCAGAATTTATTTCTGCTGCAATCTCTGATGGCCAGGGTGCCTGGGCTTCTCTACCCTCCACCTTTCAGGGCTGTGGCCCTTGGCCAGTCTCCCTGTCAAGGTTCAGTGATGCTGCAGTCATAGCAGAAGTTGAAGTTGGTGGGGGGCGGAGGTATGGGGGGTGGCCGCTCAGGGATGGGCACGTTCTCCAGCTCCAGCAACCGCAGCTTGGTCTCCATGGTCAGCAGCTGCTCCAGGTCCAGCCGTGTCTGCTCACTGCCCATGGGACTGCCCAGCAGAGCACTCAGGCCATCTGTCCACAAGTGGAACTGGGGACGACGGGGCCAGCTCGATGAGGGCCTGCCCATCTGTTCCCCCTGCCTAGCCTCTCAACTCAGCCTGGCCCAGATACTCACCTCCCGCTTGGAGGGGGCAATAAAGTTTAGGTACGCCTCCTCCTCCCCTCGGTCGTAGCTGACTGAGAAGGCCAACTCACACAGGTCCTGGGGAAGCAAGGCAGCAGGGCACTGAGCAGGGAGCGGGACAGGCAGGGGCAAGCGCGAAGGAGCCCCCGGCCACTCTGCATTCACCTTATTCTGCTTCCCGGAGCCCTTCTCCCGGACGTGGGGGCAGTCCTTGCCTGTCAGGAGTGCTCTGATGTCGGCCACAGGAACTGCAGGAAGAAGGCTGGACTGACCACTATGACCCCAGGCGGCCCCGGGGCATGGAGTGGTCTGAAGGGAGCAGGTGTCTGGCCCCAGCTCTTGCCCCCCTTACGCTGCTCAGGCAGGCTTTCGGGGGTGGGCGGGTCAGCGCCCTCTTCCACGTCCCCATACTGTAGCACCTTGTGGTTGGGGGACAGGCAGCAGAACCACAGCTTGTCTGTGCAGAGAAAGGGGAAGAGGGTAGGAATGCCACAAGGGGCCCTGACCCCAAGCCAGCCACCCTCTGCCCCACCGTCTGCCCACTCAGAGACCCTGACGACGCCGGCTGCTGATCTTGCGGAAGAGGGTACCCTCGCAGAGGCGGAGCAAACGCTGCTGGCAGATCAGGCCCATGAGTTCTGGCTTCAGTTTCTCTCGAAGCTCCCTGGATTGTTGGGAGTGGGGAGTCACTGACCAGGACTGACCTGGAGCGTGGCCTATGGAGGCCAAGGAGGGGACCCATGCCTACCGACTCACAGTATGGGAGGAGCTAGTGTGCCCTCCTGATGCAACCGCTCGGTCTGCCGCAGCCGCAGCACCTCCCCGTAGGTGAGTGCATTCACCTTGGTGCGGAAGAGCTCCAGGGAGGTGGGCTTCAGGGCCAGTGTGCGTGTCAGCTGCTCCCGGACCACCTGCATGACCTGGGGCGCCCCAAGCTCAGCTCAGGGCCTGAGCTCTGTGCCCCTGCCCAGAATGGCCCCCTGCCCTGGCCCAGGTTTCCCAGCTGCCTGCCTTGTCAAAGTCCTCCTGCGTGGCCCGCATCTCCTTCCAGGTCTTGTTCAGCAGCTGGATGCCCACGCAGAAGAGCTCATGGAAGCTCTGGTCTTGGCCGAAGAACATGGGCGAGAAGTCCTGGGCTGTCTCGGAGCCTGGAGCAGGGGGGCAGGAGGGGCTCAGGGAGGAAGTGTGTGCAGCCCCTGGCCCTCTCTGCCCTTCCGCCCCCTGTTCCCAGACCCACTGCACCAGCTGAGCCCCACTCACAGGGCTCCCCAACGCGGAGCAGCTCACACAGTAGCACCGTCAGCTGGATGCTGCTCCGGGCAAAGGGGCACTCGTGCTTGTCCTCGCGACTGCTGTTCTCCAACACAAACTGGGGTAGAGGGAGCAGAGAATGGGGTGGACAGTCACGGCTAAGCCCACAGAGACCCTGCCAAGGTGGGGGTGCTGCCGACCCCCACCCTTCCCTGCACTGACCCGGCTGTAGGCACTGGGTGCGTGTCTGGAGAAGTACAACATGTTGTCCAGGGCCAGCAGGCCAGGGGGCACGCGCTCTAGGTCCTGCCCTGGGTTGCTATTCTGGGGGAAGGAGGCACAGGCAGTTCAAGAAGGGCCCCACCCTCTAGAACAACAGCAGCCCTGGGCTTAGGCAGGAGTGGGAGCCGGGTAGGGGTCACTCACGGAGAAGCCCAGTTTGCGGAACTCTCGGGCACAAAGGGAACGGCGACGGTCAGCGCTCAGCCCGGTGCCCAGGGACTCCCCCTCTGACTCAAAGGCGGCCTGGCGCAGGGCCTGCAACTGCTCCCGCTGCTCCTGGGGTCATTGTTGGGGAGAATGTCAAGACTGTACGTTCAAGGCCAACACCCCCAGCCTTGTGCCCCTCCCAAATACACACACCTGGCTATAGGGGTCCAGTGGCGTCTGCATGCGTGGTTCCAGCAGCCCCAGTGTGAGGGACTGCAGCACATACAAGTGATGAGCCATCTCATCGCCCAGGGGTGCTGCACTGTGGATGATGTTCTGGAGGACGTCCCGTTGTGGGGGTGAGCGTGGGCTCACTGGGAGAGGAACAGGGAGGGGGTTCCCTGGCCCCCTCCCTCCTACCTTATAAATGAACTGGCGAAGGTTTCTTTGCCAGAGGTAGTCGAGCATGTGCTGAGGGAGCAGGAGGGGAGCTTAGATGACTTAGCCTCAGAGTGGAGCACAGCACCCACCAGCTGCTGCCCCCATCCAGCCCCCCATAGACACTCACCTTACGTTCTGCAGGGCTGGCCCCCTGCAGCAAGGCTGTGAGCAGTGCCATGGCCTTGGTTTGCAGCTGCTGGTTCATCCTGTGGCAGGAAGAGGACTCAGCTGAATACCCAGGGTCTGGCTCCTCTCCCCCCATCTGTACCCCACCCCAGGGGCTTACACCTGCAGGTGCACCAGCAGCCTGTCCAGCGGCACCTCACTCTTGACTAGCTGGCCCAGGGCAGGACTGCTCAAGGTCACACTCTCCAGCAGCCGAAGGGCCAGGGGCTGCACAGAGGCATCCATCAGGTTCATGTTGACATAGCACACGACCTGTAAAAGGGGTAGGGAGTGTCACTGCCTCACCATCATGGAAGGCCGGAGGCTGGGTCTAGCACTGCCCCGCGGCCCCTCCCCACTACCCCTAGAAAAGCCCACCCACCTTCCTGACAAAGGGGATGCTGAGCGTCTCCCAGGACACCACGCCATGTTCCATGAGCTCCAGGAAGGCCCTCAGGGCGAGGGCCAGCACCTCCCCTAGGCTGAGGGGGACATCTGGGGCTGAGCAGGACCAGACCTGGACCCCCCAATCCCCACCATGTCCCCCAGCCACCACAGCTCTGTGCTCACTCATCCCCATCCTCAATGATGGTGCCTAGTCTCTGAAGCCCATCACGGCTGATGACCTCCCGGGCAAAGGTCACGTCTGAGGACAGCAGGACGAGGCGTCTCAGGGCTTCCCGGCGCCCTTCACGACTCCCACTGAGCAGCCCACCCAACAGCTGCTCAGCCTCAAGGTCCTGGCAGGGGCGGAGCACGAGCAAAGGTGAGGAGGCTGGGCGCTGTAAGGATGAGAGCTGGAGTGCGGGGACCCTGGTGTCCACTAGGTGGCGCACTGCTGGGCTGGGGCTAGGCCTCAAGACGTGGGGCAAAGGCGCCAGGTGGAGGAGAGGCCAGCGCAGGGGCAGGGAATGAGGGGCGGGCAGGGAGGGGCATTACTGGGGCAGTACTGAGGCACAGGATGCTGCCGTTCTTGATGTCCGCGCGGGTCTGGGGAAGACAGCAGAGGGGGCAGCAAAGTCAAGGCGGGCTCTGAGGATTGTCAATTGGGTGTCAGGGAGAGAGCGTGCGGGGGGCAGTAAAAGATCACATTTCGGACGGTGGGAGGATGAGTCTGAGGACCCAGGGCCAGGTGGGTTAGAGGGGCCAGAGGGTGGAGTGTGGGGCTCTGGGGGGAGAGGGGACTCACATTCTCGGTGATGTATCTCCTGTGCCCATCAGCAAACTGCAGGGCATAGCGCTCAGAGTGAGTCAGGCTCCACCTGCGGGTGCGGAGGCTCTGTGAGGCAGGTAGGGGCGCCCCTCTCGCCCGTCCTTCCCCCGCCCCGTGGCCCGGCTGGCCCCACTCACGCGTCGCACACTTCCTTCAGCACAGCGGCTAGGGGCTTTGCCTGCAAGTGGAGCGGTCACTTACGGGGCGGAGTAGGGAGGGACTGGGGAGGAGCCTCGGGGGAGGGGTGGGGTGGGCTGCTCCGAGGGGAAGGGGGCGACCCAGAGGTAGGCGGTGGGGCAGATAGAGGCAGGACAGGCCGGGTGACCTGGTCCAGCTGGATGAGCTGCGGGATGGCGTCACGCATCTGGATGGCAATCTTCACCACGTTCCGCGGGGGCGCCATGGTCCAGCCAGGGCGTGGGCGCCTGCACTTTCTACAGACCGTGCAACCTCTGGCAGAGGGCACACCTGGCCCGGAGCCCCTGGGGACAAGGAGGGCGTTCCTCTGTCCCCGACCAAGCCCCAGTGCAGTAACCCGCACTCACGGTCCCGGCTCCCGCTCCTGACCATGGGCTGCGGCCTTCCCAATGGAGGGTAGTTCCGGGTTGAAGTCCGGGGGTAGGAAGGTAGGACGGCGCCTGCCCTGTCCCGCCCCGCCGAGGCAGCCCCGCCCCGCCCCAAGGTGCGGCAGGTGGGGGCGGGGAGGGCAGACGGCCACACCTCCCGTTCCAGTAAGGTGACCCACCCAGTGCCACCACGAATCCAGCAAAGTCCCAAGGAGGGGCCGAAAGAACCAGGTCAGAGATAGCCTTAGGCATGGTCTTTATTCACTTGGACACTGTACAAATATTACAATTTCCTTTTGCTGCAAAAAGTATAAAAATAATCTTTTATATAGGAATCCATTCGTTACTGTAAATCTTTCTAAATCTCTGCAAATGGCTCTAAATGAGGATAAATGAATAAATGGAAATAAGGGGGCTATGGGACCACAGGAACTGGGCCAATCCTCAGGACCAGACCGCCCAGATTCCTAAGCTAGGGACCTCTGTTCCTTCTTGTTAGCGCCTCCCCACCGCCACCTGCAGGTTTCCAGGGCTAAGGGCCCAGAAGAGCGGCACATGAGAGGTCCACAAAGAGCTGGAGGGCTGAGGGGTGGGGTGCAGCGAAGGAAGCTAGGGGTGGTGCTGGCACGTGCCCAGCCCTACCCCACCCTTCTCTCCCTGGGGGGAAACGGGCTGGCAGCAGGGCAGTGAGGCTGGACAAGCTGCCCTACGGGGGTGACAGCGGGTCCTTGGTTCTGTGCCACTGGGTGGCAGTCGAGTCTGGGTTGGGGAAGGCCCCAGAAAAGGAGAGACAAACGCTTTGGCTCCACGGTGGTGGGGGCTGAGCCCTCTGCACTGTGAGCACAGTGCAAGTGCCAGTGCAGGAATGGGAGCTGTGGCCAGAACTGTGCAGAGGTGAGGCTGGGGAAGCCAGGAGTCTGTGGTTTTCAAGCTGTGTAGGGGTGGGTGGGGGGAGGTCCCCAGGCAGCCCCCAGGTCTGGGTCTAAGCCACACAGGGCATGTCCCTGTCAGTCAGAGGTTGAGAACCGGCACATCAAAGAGGTCACAGACACCTTCACTCTCGTCCAGGTTGTAGATGTAATCGTGGTCTCCCGGGGGCGGAGAAAGACGGAGGAGGGGGGCAAACACTGCAGAGAGCACTAGGCTGAGACCCTTGGCCGAGGCCCCACCCAGCAGCTGCCCAACCCCCTGCCCACACCCACCCCCCACCTTCCCGGGGCAACCCACCTTCTGAGGACATCAACTCCTCCAGTAGCTCCGAGCTCATGCACTCTGGGAAGGGCGAGAGAGCTGTTATGTTCTGGCTCCCACACGTCCACCCACCAAAGCCCAGGAAAGGGAACCCTCACCAGCCCATCAGGAGCTTTATGCTTTGCCCCAGGTACCAAGAACAACTGTAAAGTCCTCAGAAGGGCAAGAAAACAGCCGTAAGACCCAATGAACTGTGTCCCTTATTCCCAGCCCCAGGGAGGACCGCAGCCTACCTCGTGTGGGATCAAAGATTTCTGACAGCTCTTTGGGGAGTTCCAGAACTGCAAAACAAGGAAGCCATGCTCAAGACACAGAGCTCCAGCCTGGTCCCACTGCAGCTCCTGCCCTCCTCAGATCCTATACCACCCACCCTGGGGCTCCACACAGCTGAGCAAAGGTAGGCCCTGCCCTCGGTTAAGCTGGCATTGTCTGTTGGTCTCACCTGTTAGACCTGAACTCCTCAGTGCTGAGCCCAGGGTACCAAAGACCCACTGCAGGTAACTGGTACAGCCTTTCTAACTCAGAAGTGCTGCAGGAGGGCAACAGACTCCCCTCCCTTTCTGGGCTCCAAGAGTACACCCTGTCTGATGGAGGATGCCCCATCCATCCCCACCCTAGCTGAGCACCTGCTCTGTGCAAGGCTGAGACCACACCCCAGGTCAGGTCACCAGGCAGAGGTGGAGATAGATACTTCAAGAGGGACTAGTGCTGCAAAGCTCTGACCAGGAGGACACACACGGGAAGCAGAGGAAAATGAAACCAGAGAAGACCTCAAGGAACCTCACATGCCGGGCTCAGGAGCTAAGATTTTATCCAGTGGGCCTTAGGAAGCTGTTTAAAAAAAGGTACTTTTGGGCTAGGCATAGTGGCTCACGCCTGTAATCCCACCACTTTGGGAAGCTGAGGCTGGAAGATCACTTGGGGCCAGGAGTTTGAGACCAGCCTGAGCAACACAGCGAGACTCCGTCTCCACAAAAAATAAAAAAATTAGCCAGGCATGATGGCACATGTCTGTAGTCCCAGCTATTTGGGAGGCTGAGGCAGGAGAACCACTTGAGCCCAGGAATTCGAAGTTGCAGTGAGCTATGATCAGCCACTGCACTCCAGTCCAGGTGACAGAGTAAGACCCCTATCTCTTTAAAAAAAACAAAGTACTTTTGTAAACAGAAATGCCACAGTCAGATTTGTGTTTCAGGAAGATAGCTCTCTCAGGGTAAAGAGGAAGATGCTGAAGAATCTAGAATAGAGGTGGCCAGGAGTCAACCTGAGTGTTAAGGATGCAAGAGAGACAGGACGAGGTGTCTGGGACAGAATGCTTAGCTAACTAGGGGTGGGCAGCAGAGAAGGAGATGAATTGGAGTGATATCCAAGGGTCAGGTCTGGGTGACTAGGGCCGACGGACGGTAGGGTGCACACCAAGGTGGAAAAGCGAGTTTTGGGAGGAAAATGAGTTCAGCTAAGGACACGTGGGAATGAAGTGTCCGTTGGATGTGCAGAGGATGAAAGGTGGACACCGCAGGGTGGGGATCAGGCAAGAGACCTAGGCAAGGCGGCAGCTGGGGGTTCACCCACCCAGAGTCAGGGCCCTCTCCAGGTGTAGAATGGGACAGAGCCTCAGAAAGTGCCAATGTTTAAGGAAGTATCAGGAAGAATTCAAGGAGAAGCCAATGAGGTAGAAGAGCCAAGAGCTGGCATCATTAAAGCCAAAGGAGGAAAGAAGATTAACACAGAGCAAGAGAGCACTGAAGCAAAAACACTCGAGAAATGTGCTGGATTTGGCAGCAGGTCTTTAACAACTTCTCAAGATTGGCACTGCTGTAGTGCCACAGGGGTGTGGTGACTGCTGCAACCTGAAGGGTGACCAGGAGATCAAGATGTGCAGGGGAGTAAAGATTACTTTTCCCAGGAATCCAGACAGAGAGGAGACAGGGAAGGCAATAAGGAGGACACAGAGAAAGGAGTATCAATTAGGGGCTTAGTGTTACTCCAAGGGGTGGCAGGCCAGGGCTTGACAGAGGGCCAGGGAGTTCTGTGCTAGCCCAGGAAGGGGAAAAAGGGACACCTCGCCCTGGTTGGCAGAGAGCTCTGCATCAGGCAGGGGTTCACAGGAGAGCTGGGTTCTAGCCCCAGTGCTGCTTCTGACCTAGGATTGGGCAGAAGCTGGATTCTCCCTGCCCCTGAGTTAACAGGTACTCACCACCTGTGGGGTCTGCTCTGATGGGCTCAAAAGAGGTAGAAGGGTTGGGTCCAGATGAACTGCTGCTGTTGCTGCTGCTGCTGCTGCTGTCCAGCAGGGCAGAAGACTGCAGTGGCCGGGTGTCCAGTGCTGCTGGGCCCAGCGGGAGTGAGCTGAGCTCACCACTGTCCTTGTTATCAGTTCCAGCACCACCACTCACTGCAACCACACCCCCCGAACCCAGTCACAAGAGGGCAGGAAGTGGGTCATTGAATCTAGCTATGCTAGAACTCATGGCCAGGGTGACCAGTCCTAATTCCCAGACCCAAGGAGAATTAGGCATTGCCAGTTGCCCCAAAAGAGGTAACCTGGAAACAAGTCACTAAAGAAGACAGGGACACAAGGGCTATATGTCTGCTGTGGCCACACTTCAAGAGGGGCTGCCAGGGCAGGTGAGACACCAGTGAATTTGGGGGAAACTGTCACCATTAATGGCCCTTTACACAGTCAGAGCATCCCTGTTATAAAAGGATTGATCATTCATTGCCATTACAAGGGGAGGCTGGGTGGAAGCCAGGAAAAGGACAAAGCCCCTCAAAGTCTCTTCTAACGGAGTATGGCATTCCACAAAACAGAGGTATTGGCTCATGGACCCCAGAAGATAATCCTATCACCAGCTCCCCTCATGCCTCACCTGTGATCTCAGCTGCTGGGCTGGACACCACTAGGACTTCAGTGGTGCCAGGGACATGGGTAGAAGTGGTCAGCTGGGGACTGCTTGGACGTGAGGCTTCCTGGGACTTGACTGGGGCAGGCTTGGGCAGAGGTGGAGGGGTAGACACAGCAGGTGGGCTCTGGAGCAGCTCTTCAGGTGGCGGTACAGGCACAGCCACAGGTGGTGAGCTCCATGCCTCTTTGTTCACCAGCAGCACTTCAATGGGGCCACTCACACTCTTTAGGTGAATCTGGTACTTCTTCTGCCCATTGAGACCCTGGAGGTAAGTGGTAGGGGATAGGGGACAGGTGGAATTGGAAGCAGGCTCGGCTCCTGCCTGACCTTGGGTCACGGCCAGTGTCCTCTCCCACTCAGGCTGCCCATCCTCCTAGATAACCCCAAGCCCCAGGCGTCCCCCCACCTGCCCCACCCGGGACTTATCAGGCTCCACAACCAGCACCCGCCCTCAATCGGCCCGCCTGCCTGGGGTGAGCACCCACCTCTGGGATGGGCACCTCCAGGCTGGTGCCCGATGGGGCCCGGATAGCCAGGAGGGTGTCTCCTAGAATGACAAGGAGAATGGGTCAGAGCCCATGGGTTCAACCTGAGCTGGGAAGGGAGGTACTTTCCCCTTGAGGCAAAGCAGGAGACCATCCATGGTCTCAGGTACTAGACCGTAGGCCTCACTCATCCCCCAGAGTACACAAAGCTAAAGCCTTTCTCTCACTAAGACCAGGGTCAGTAATGAGGAAAGCTGGGCTCAAATATGTAGAGTGAAAGATTGCTGGCCATGGGCACCTCACTCTTTGATTGACAGCGCTGATTTCTAGGTACAGGTGTTCTGGCTAAGGCCTATATCCCTTTCCGAGGACTAGCCTGAAGGACACAAGATGGAAAAGGAGCAGCTCCTGTATTCACAATGCTACTAAACTAACTACAGGTTAAAAGAGGGTACCACTGTCCCCTGCACACAAGCATGCAAGAGCCTGCCTGCAAAAGCACACATGTGCATGCATACACACACTCTCTCTCTCTCTCTCTCTCTCTCTCTCTCTCTCTCTCTCACACACACACACACACACTCTCTCTCTCTCTTTCCCTCCGCCTTGTGCCTCTATCATGCCCAAGAAGCCAAATCCAGGGGGCAATGCAGATGGGAGCAAACCCAGGGACCCACTCCAGAATTACTGTACCCTCTTAGTTAGCCTTCACAGGGTCCCAGTGACCCTCAAAAAGACTTACCCTGCCTGGTTCCTCTTTGAGCAGGCCCCAGGATCTTAACAGATGGAATTCTCCTTGGGTACTTAGCCCAATACTCAGGGCTGTGGCTCAGCCCAGCCCCACCCCCATGTCCCCCTACCCAGGCTCTGCTCACCAGCAAAGCATCTGCAGATGTCCTCATGAGTCACGTAGGCCAAGGTGTGGGAGTTAAGGAGAATGGCTGATGCCCTGCCTATGGTGACAGATGGCAGGCTACAGAGAAGACCCAACTCTTTAGCAGAGGTCTGACACACAAGCCCTCAGACAAAGTCCCCAGGGCTGGGGTCCACATGGGGCTGGATCACAGGCCAATATGGGAGGAGGAGAGGCTCTGGGGAAGGGGCGTGAGGCTTGGACCTGACCAGAGGCTACAGGACCATCCTCCCAAGAGGGACACACAGAGAAAACCCAGCTGGGCACACAGAGAAAACCCAGCTGGACCAGAGGGCCCCTCACCCACTCCCCCAGAGCAGGGACCGCCAGGAGGATATCAGCTGTTCTGCACGTCCTCTGTGACGTTCCGGATGCTCTGCTGCACCCACACCTTGTGCTGGTCCAGTTCTTGCTCCCGCTGCTGCAGCTCCTCGATCTCTGCCTTGAGCTCAATCAGCTTGTCAGCAATCTCTCGGGTATTGCAGCCAGGCCCCACACCCCTGAGCCCAGGGAGAGGGGCTGAGAGGGACTGCTGGGAACTCTGGGTCCCATGACCCCTGTCCTCTCCTGCACCCTCCACCCCACACCCCTGACAGACACTTCTGGACAGAATACCCTACTACCCTTTCAGATATCCCCACTCACTTCCACTGGATGCTGTTCTTGGATTTTTTCTCGATCAGCCCAATACCTTCTAACACGTTGGTAATGTCGTAAATCCGCCGCTTCTGGCGCACAGCTAGGGTGTCAGCTGCCTGGCAGACAGAACAGAGTGGAGAATGCTCAGCTCCACTATCAGCTGTACCCCCAGCTACCTTGAAACGTGATCTGGGAACGGGGTAGCTTGGGTCCCAACCCTGTAGTGCCTCCCAGGCACTACTGTAGCTCAAGATCGCAGGGTGAGAAGAGACCTGGCAGAGTCCTGAACTGATGTTCTGATGCTCTATCCCCACGCCAGCCAGGAAGGGCCACGAGGACGAGCACCTGCAGCCCCAAGCCTAGCACATAGCTGACGCTCAGTGGCCTCGGCCGAATGAATGAAATAGCCCCGGCCTCTCTCCTGTGAGAAAGCACACGATGGCAGCTGGCTCTCGGAAGACCCAGCTGGGCCACCCCGGGGGTTCCCGCTACCGGCCCAGGCCTGGTCCACCATCCCCGCCTTGTTGCCCCTTAGCCCGGGCCGCACCAGCTTGAGGTCAAGCACGCCGTCCTTGGCCTCCTGCAGAAGCGACACGAACTTGGTGGTGAGAAGTCCCAGACTCTTCTCGTGCCGGCTTGGGGTGCCCGGGGGCGGCGGCGCCTGTGGCCCGGCCTCCGCCATCGCGCCCGCCCGCCGCCTCCCCTCAGCCAGGCCAGGCCAGGCCGGCGCCGCCGCCACTTCCGCTTCCGTTCTTGGCCGCCCGGCAGCCGGAGCCAACGTCGCTGCTTCCGCTTCCGCCTCTCGCATGTTCCAGGGAACCTGGCGCAATTCCTGCCTATGGAAACTGACGGAAAACTTCAGGGACCATCAGCAAATGTCCAACTGCCGAATAGACGAAACTACCCGGGGATCCTGGGAGACCGACAGGTTAGGGAGAAATGTGTTGGAGGTCAGTGGGTATCCCGAGCAGGAGAGACGTGGGAGTCACCGAAACTTTCTGGCCAGCCTGTCCCAACACCACTAACTCTGCCCATACTGCCTGGGGATGAACCCAACCAGTTCCCTCAAACCTGCACCTAAAGGCTGTCCCACTGTCTTGGGGTCACCCACTCTATTCCTGTCCCTCATTTCCTGCCAAACAGTAAGCACTTGTCCACTTCTCTCCATCCCCGGTCCCATCCTCATCTTTCTCTTGTCTCCACACTACAGTGCACCGATACAAACGTGTTGACCTACGCGTAAACATAAGTAAAGCACTTAGAACAATTCCTGGCATATAGGAAGGATTATGTGTTTGCTAGAGCCGTTTGTTATTTTTAACATTGTTATTATTTATTATTATTCCTTTTTAATTAATCAATTGATTTTTTTTAGAGACAGGGTCTATTAATCTGTCACCCAGGCTGGAGTGCAGTGGCCTGATCACAGCTCATTGTGTAACCTTGAACTCTTGGGCTCAAGCGATGCTCCTGCCTCAGCCTCCAAAGTAGCTGGGACTACAGGCACAGGCCACCACACCAGGCTAAATTTTTAAAATTTTTTATAGAGACAGAGTCTCATCATGTTGTCCAGGCTGGTCTTAAACTCCTGGCCTCAAGTAATCCTCCACCTTGGCCTCCCAAGGTTCTGAGATTACAGGCAAGAGGCTAATAAGTCATTATATTATTCCTTTTAGGTCAGGTTCTTTGGGACACGGACTCTGCGACAGGGATTTGCAGCAAGCTTATTGGGGATCCACACTTGGAAGAGAGTAAGCCAAAAAGAACTAGGCAGATGCAGTTATAATAGAGGCCTCGGCTCATCCTACCTCAGCTCTGAAATTGGGGTAGCCCTTCTGAGATGTTCACATCCAGGCAAGGGTACCAAGCCTTTGTACCCCAATACTGACTGAGAGACTCACCTGTGAGACCTCAGCAGCCTACACTCTTAACAGCTGGGGGAATGAGTGCCTCTGCCCTGGAGTCCCTTCCCTGGCTCCCTATAACTGTCAAGGTAAACACAGCTTTCACTACCTCTCTCCTGCCATGGCCCACCATGCCCCCCACCACTTCCCAACAGCCTGCATCAGTTTCTCCTCTGCAGAAGTATACAGTCTTCTCTGAGGGGCCTGTCAACACAGTTTTCATACTGTGATGTCCTCTGCGTCCCTATCTGCACACTTCATCCTCCACCTGCCAGGTTGAGGCCAAGTCTAGTTTACATCTGTGTCCTGAGCGCCAAGAGGTCCTGGGTGGGCTGGTCAAGACTCGATGACCACAAGAGTACACCCCTTCCCCCACCCCTCAGAGAGGTGGCGCCCAGCACCCCCCCCCCCCCCCCCCCCCCCCCGGGGGGAGTGGGGGGGTGGGGGGGTGCGGGCGGGAACACCCAGGGGAGGGGGGTGGGGGGGGGGGGGGGGGGGGGGGGGGGGGGGGGGGG
>CAUYRT010022993.1:0-32670 GCA_963574885.1 Lepilemur ruficaudatus
TCTTTACATGAAAACCAAATATGGATGTAATCTAGAAAATAAAGGAAAGTCAGACAAGAGACGCTAAGTACCTTCACTTTAAATATGATAGAATAAATTCACCCCATTGCTTAATTTAGCTTCATTACTACTCTATTTGGTGAGTAGTTCATAAAAATTACTATAAAACATTTAATATATTTACATAAATATAAATATATACAGATACACTCAGAGCTTTATATGTAAACTTTCATCTTCCTGTTTCATTTGTGTTAATGCAAATATTGGAATTATTTTTGCACATTAGACAGCTGTGTAAAAGCCAGCATGGTAGTAAACTACCACGGAGACCTACTTTATTAAAACATGCACATTTATACACACTACTTTTGCATTAGTTCTTTATTTTCTAACTATTTGAATTCTGTTGTACTGGGAGAACACCCTTGATTGAAATGTAACCTTGTACACAGTAAGGGGCAATGCTATTCTCTGGATCATCTATTTATTACTTAAACCCTGTTTTTGATATAGTACTTTAACAGCTTGAATAACAGTAAACTGTTCTCAGCAGTGAACCAAAAACAGCAGCCAACAGTCAAAAACAATGGGTATCTATTTTCACACTTCCCTACAAGGAGAAAAGGCTCAAGTACATTTATAGTTTTAATGATGCTAGAAAAAGAAAATAGTGATCCTGTTCTCTGTCTCCTGGGGCATAAAAATCTTCCATTAAGTAATAGAGGAACACATGGGGTATTCCTTTGTATAATATTTCCATCGATAAAAGAGAGAAGCATTCTCTCCCCACCTTGCAAAGACCTGAAAAGTTTCTGCTTGCTTCAGCCCGGCATGTGCTGCCTCCACTGCACAGATCTTGCTTATTTCTCCAGTGTTAAGCCCTCATTATTCCTTTATAAAAATCAGGACTGTCACCAGGAGCTCAATTTTACCCCTCCCAAGCACTTCAAATACGTGTATCTTCAACACTTTTAGCTCCCCCTTCCTACACCATTTATTTTCTTTTACACTAAGTTCTATCCACCCTTTAAGTCCTACTTTATATTCCCTCCTTATTGTTATTTAGCCTTAAAAAGAAAGTATTTCCCTCCTAAGCTATGGCAATGAGAACAGTGTTCACCATTCCTCTGCACTCCTAGAAAATGTGAACATCTGTCCACTTGGGGCACGGTAAAATATATAGCACAGTACCAATATGCAATAGTAAGTATTTACAAAGTAAAGGTTGAAAATCTGTTTGTGTGATTGTCTCAGCACTGGAATGCTAGTTCCATGTCATCCCTAAAAGCTACGTATATTCTTTACTAATAATATCATATTCTCCTTGTATTTTTTAGATTACTTTCTGACATCTCAAAGACTAGTTTGATTTTCCTTATAGTTATCTGCTAACTTTTCACAAGAAAATTGATGATGAAGACTATTGAGCCACAGAGATGGAGGACGGTGTGAACATGCACACACATGGGGAAAGGAGAGGTTCGAATTGCAAAAACAGCGACGGACCAAGCTCTACGTTGAACAGAGCAGGTTCAGAGTTGGGATATCTTTTGCTATGTTTTCATTCTTTTAACTTTCAGTCATTCAGGAAATCAAACCTCTCATCAAGACATACAGAACAATGCAATTCAACAGCCAAGTTATTGTGTTCCCACAGTAGATATGTAGCATTACTCAGGTCTACATTAGATTATTAAGTACATTTGACTTTCATCAACTTCAAGATGTGCACTTTTCATTATCTACCTCTAACAGTTGATGATCTTTTAAATAAAAATTGTAGCAGGGCATCCTGCAAAGACCAGAAATGTTGATGGCATATAATGAATTCAAGAGTATCTTAAAACCAATTACAATTAGGTCCTAACTATAAATACATTTTTCCAATATTTTCAAACTCTTTAATCATTTTAGGGGCTTGAAATCCAGTGTTACTTATAATTTTCACCACTTTCTTATGTCAGAACAGAGGAAAAAGGACACTTGGTGGCAAAAGGTGGTATGAGTTTTTATACACTACCTATATTTTAGTTAAAATAAGATGTAAAATACTTGCACATTTCATTCAAAATACTCTACTAATTTAATGTATAATTCAGAGAGAGGGGTTCCTTACAAGGAGGTAGAACAGTGGTTTCTGGGCTGGTGTCCCAGGATCAAGGAGGAAATTGCTATATTCTGTCCCTTGAAAAGATTGTGATAGTTGACAAACACACAGTCACTTTACTTACTATTATTGTGGCTGAAATGAAAATGTATGAAGCAATAAAGTTTAGTTAATTAATTACTCATTATGTACAGTGTTCCACTATTTTTCAAGGCTGTTTTCATTGATTTTACCCCAAATAAATTTAAGAGAAAAATTTTAGAAAGGCTTTCTCTCTATGATCATATGGTGTGCTGTGAACTCTGAAGTTACTGGTGTCTTTAAATATATAGATTATATGCAAACAATGACCCAAGTTTATCATGTACAGTGAGCAATGAAGTCATTCATAACTGAACCAACAGAATTTTTAGGTTTTACCATGCTGCCACCAGGATTCATATAAAGTAAAGACCCATCATAGAAATAAGAGAAATCTCTTCCATGTTCAATAAGTAAAACAAAAAGCAATACATGCCTAGAGATCAGATCATCTGTCAGTTACAATGCATCATTACAGGTTCCCAAATTACGAATATGTAGTTTTCTGAGTGGCGAATTTCATGGCTGAGAGAGTACAGATTAGTTTCCCAGTTCACAATGAGATATGTGGAATTCAGGAAGGTTTTGGGCAGCTGGGGACTGGATGGAGCATATGGCTCAATGTTATTCATAAGAAGATTTCAATAAGAAGTGACTCTGGAGCTGTGGAGCTGCAGCGTTAACAGAGGTGTAAGTTTTTAAAGCCTGTTACCTAAACAGGGCCATTCACTGTTGGATGAGGTTTGTCAGTGTGCTTTGAGTTGTAGGCACTGCACAAAACCATGGTTTCTATTTCTGGTACCATTACGCAAATCATACACCCTTTCAGAAGTCACCCAACTGTCTCTCAGCAGTTTTCATATACGCTCTGTAATCGTATGAAACTTCTTAGGATAGAGTTACAGGTGAGGGAAGTATGTGGCTCTTTTACCCCATGCCACAAAAGAATTACTTCAGGTTCAAATATGAAATATTTGTCTTGCTTGGCTAGGTCTGTCAACCAACATTTATTGAGCTCCCATTGTGTATAAAGATTCTTACTGGAAGCAAGTTGACTCAAAAAGGAAAATGGTGAGAGCCTCTGACCTCAAAGAATTGCTGAAGGCATATGAATATGCAATGACGGCATATTTTAAATTCAGCATCCTCAATGTGTATGTCCAGATTATTGACGCTCTTTTTAACAGATGCTATTTTAACCATATTAGCTACAAAGATACAACGTTCAGATTACTCTTTAAGGAAAGACTGTTCAGCTGTAAGAAGTGTGGTTAGATAACAGCTGTTAGCTTTATTTCGTTCTGCCTCAGCTTTCTAGCTGAGCTCACCATATTCTCAGAACAGTTCCTGGCCAATGACTGAGCAAGGCAGTGTGGCACAAGAGCCTGGACATTTCCTCCCAACAGAGGACTCCTTCAGTGGGCAATCTCTGCTCTGGAGGACCCTGTTGGGAGATCTGCATTGTGGCTTGACAGACCCCTATACAGTCCTGCTGCCACTCTTTTTCCTTTCACAGGCTTTTTACCAAAGGTTTACCAGTAAACCTTTTGCATGCTTAACTCCATGTCTACATTTTTTCATGGAGAACCCACCTTGAAAAGGAGAGCTTTTTACAATTTACATGCAATGTTATTCAGCAGTGAAATTAATAAAATACTGATACATGCTACAACATGGATGAACTTTGAAAACATGCTAAGTGAAACAAGCCAGTCACAAAAAAACTGCATATTATATTATTATTCCGTTTTTATGAAATGTCCAGAATGAGACAGAAAGTAAATTGGTAGTTGCCAGAGGCTGGAGCTTTTGGGTAATAGGGAGTGACTGCTAAGGGGTATGGGATTTTTTAGGGGAGGGGTGAGAAAAGTGTTCTAAAATTAGATTGTGGTAACGGCTGCACAACTCTGTGAATACAGTAAAAGCTACTGAGCTGTACACTTTAAATAGATGAATTTTGTATTATATGTATTATCTCAATAAAGTCATTAAAGCATTTTTAAAATATACTTTCCTATTTTTATAAACAATTATAGCAGTGGCACTAACGAGCTGTGGGAGGATATATGTCCATCCTTTACTGACAGTTGTCATTTCTCGGTGTATAAGCATAGAGCAGCCTAATGCTTCCACTTGGGAGAATTGAAGTAAAAACAAAACAACCAAATTTGTAAAATCATTACATTAAATTTATATATACTGTAATTTTAAGGTTTTAACATGAGGTTGGACAAAGTGAAAGGCCAAGGCTCTCTGAGAGCGTGCTCTCTCATTACTTAGAAGTTTGTTTTTATTCCTTTTGTGTTTAATATAGCTAAGAGTGTCCAGCCCACATACACTTACATGTAGGTGTGTATATAAGTATGTATTCACAACAGGATGTTATATGGGTCTTTTACTTTTGGTGCAGAATTGCCAAAGATTCTAAGTGTCCCACGTTTAAAGAGAACTGTCTATGAGCCACCTAAAGCAGGGAGGAGACAACTGCTTACTAAGAGGAGGCAAAACTGGCACTGCAACCAACCATCCCTTCACCTCCTCTGTAGAATCTGGGAAGGAAGAGGGTTTTCATCAAGTCCTCTGCCTTGTAGGGATTACATGCTAACAATAAAAGGCTGTTGTTTCTTCTTGAGGCAAAGAATAAGATGTGAAGGTACTACTGAGAGACTAACTGGGGTACATTCAAGAAAGGGATTCAGGTATTTCATTTCCTAATGAGATGTCTATCTGGGCAGCTAGCCAGCAGATCTGCCTCCGAGCCTACCTAAGAAGTAGGGAAAGAGGATTGGAGAGAAACGGTGGAACTAATACAAGGAATATTTCCACCATTTGGAATGGCAAAAACATATGAGCTTCTGATGGGCTATAAATGCCACGGAAGGTAGCTAGGGTTGTACCTAGTGGCTATCATTTCATATAAGAGGGCCACACAAAAGGCAAAGGGATTCCAACAGCAAGGAGCTGTGGGTTATATGAACAGTACTGGGAGCAGGGGATGTGAGATAGTAAGACTAGAGTGAGGAGATGATGGAAGGGTTCGTGAAGAACTCACAAGTGCATGCAATGAAAGAGGTATTATTTAAGACACTTGCCTTATAAGGCAACCATGGAAATTCAGAAATAGACAGGGAATACAAACTTAAGGAGAGAATTTCAAATTTGCCCAGTTAAGAGATATGTACCCATTACTCCTCTCATCCCTCAGTCTCCATCATGCTAACAGTTACAGCCAAGAGGAGGGAAGGAATAAAGGGATGACCATTGTTGGACTGTTCAAAACAAATGCACCTGCCTAATGTGAGGCTCTCAGATGAAAGAACTTCAAAAATACTGTGCATCACTTAAAACATTTGGTATTCTAAAATGCTATGTGTTGACCAGAAAGCTTCATCTTGGCTTATTCACCCCTAGTTTCTCCCACATATAACTCCTAGAAATATTTGATAAATGAGATAGGCACTATGCCCCAGAATTCTCTAAATCGAAATTTAAGTAATATTTGGAAGGTACACATAAAAAACATTAAATAGATGTGTACATATGTCTACTCAACCACCAGTTCTATAAAATCTCACCACTGGCCTGGAGGCCACCTCACTCTCATCTAAAGGCATGGGTAGTTTGTCTTCTAAAGGATTTCCCCCCCAGGGCCTCAGATGGCAAACTCAAGCCCAGCACTTAGAGAATTCATAGGTAGGTCATTCCATTGTCTGTCTTTGACTACACACTTTGCTCCCGCTGTAATATTAAATTCAGAATTCACACATTCCAAATTATTTAACAAAAGGAAAAAGAAAAACTTCTTTACTTTGTGGGATATCATCTTTATTCCAATGGTAACTTCTTCTTCTCTGCCTCTATATTTTAACTGGCTTAAGAGTCACTTTTGGTTTCTCCAAGGGCTTCTATTCCTCAACAGGCCTCCAAGGATCATCTTTCTTTCCACTCAGTCTCTATCACTTGCCCCTCTTTCCTAACTTTCTGCATGACTGTGGGCACATTATGTCTACACATGCAGCTTTCATAACCCTCCAGTGCCTCAGCATTGTTTTTGTTCACACTATTACCAGACTATATGGCTATTTCTCCTTACATATTTCTCCACAAGTGCATATATTAGCCACCATTCAGACCTGCACTGATAGCATCTCCTTATTCTCAAACTCTTTTAACTCCTTTTGGGTTATTCTCTATAGTGTACAACATCCTAACGTTTGATTTGGCCCTGTCCTCTATCAGATTACACTTTTGAACTTGTATCAGTAGATGAGACTGATACAAAGAATGTCATTCCATATTTTCTTCATTATTTTATCTCTTGTGTTACCACCTTAATTTTAGCCTACTTTATCATTTTGTATCTGTCTGTACCTACCAATACCAGAATGCAGAATTCAAGTCGCACAAATTAATGAGTTAACATTTATAAAAGTACAACAGAGTTAGGTCAGAATTATCATGTATTAAGTCTTGTAATTATTACCACTATTTTATTCTGGTTTATCAGAATAGAGCCTGCAGTTAAACAATCAAAGTTGCTTATTTTACTCAATCAATACTGTCTGCTACTTGGATCAGTGCATTAAGAACACTACAGTTTTCAAATTGCATTTCCTTAAATTCATTCTTTAAGGAAAACACCAATTAGTTTCCTATTATAGACAATTTTAAAAACCTGCACACTAATTAACATCCTCTCTACTCAATTTGAATCTACAAATATTCAAAAGAAAACTGCAATGAAAATCTGGGGGGTAACATGTTTCTGTTTCTCTCTAACACAATAATAAATTATTCTTGAAAATCCCTACACATATATTAATATTTTCATTCTCTAAGTCATTTAGACAAAAATAGAAAGTATCATCCCACCTCAATAACATCAAATATATAGAAGAAAAATGACCCAAGATTTCAAGAAAGCAATCAGAATTAACCCACTGATTTATTTCTACATTTCAAGAAAGCATAATCTTACCCTGTGTATCATGTATCAGAGAAACATATATGGTTTAATATCATGATCATCAAGACTAAAACCTCCATGGGAGAAACACAAAGCAATGAGTTTTTCAAGGGCAAAAAAAAAAAAATGTGTCAGATTTGTCTCTGAATATGTCATACCTAGAGAATGCCTGATTATGTATATTTAATAAGAGTATGAGCAAACAGTTGGGTATGTACATGAAGTGAATAATCCTTTTCTTATTTCTCCATCACTCTTTAGAGCCAGTCATGAAGTGTTGTCAGTTCTATCTTAGAAATGTCTCTGGAATTTTCCACATCTCTTAGAGCTCCCTTCAAAATTCCATCAGAGGTTTGTCCTCTCTTACATTATTACAACAATCACCCCAGTAGTTTCTCCACTTGTACCATCATTGTGATTACCTTCCTAAGTAATATGTCAAAGATATCACTCTCCTACTTTCAAATGTCCATTGGCTTCAGTATGTGTGTAGGAAACAATTTAAACATCTTAATAAAACATAGAAATACCTACAATCAGGCTCCAATATACTTCCCTATGTGTATTTCTGGCCATTGTTTTGCCAAATCTCATGCACCCAATGTATTAGCAATACCCAGTGTCTCTCTATACCCTAAACACACCATGTTCATGCATGACTTTGTATCTCAACACATTAATCTCCCTATCTTTTCATTCAATAACAGCCGTGTCCTTAGCACTGCATTGGGTGTAGGATAGAACCTTATGTTGCACTCAATAGAAACTAGTTATTTTATATCAGTACATACTCCTGGTGTCACCTCTGGCTTAAAGCCTTAACCACTTCCTCAGATACAGGTAGAGGTGTTCTTATTACACTTTGATTTTTCTCTAATTTTTGTGTATTTCAATTAAATATGCAAGTCTATGTCACCTCTGCTAGAAATCAGGTACTTTGTCTCTCATCTATTGTTTTTTTAATTTTAGCATATTACTGGGGTACAAATGTTTAGGTTGCATATATTGTCTTTGCCCCACCCGAGTCAGAGCTTCAAGTGTGTCCATCACCCAGACAGTGTGCACCACACCCATTAGGTGTGTATATACCCGTCCCCTCCTCCCCACCCCCACCTGCCTGACACCCAATGAATGTTACTACTATATGTGCACATAAGTGTTGATCAGTTAAAACCAATTTGATGGTGAGTATATGTGGTGCTTGTTTTCCATTCATGTGTGACTTCACTTAGTAGAATGGGCTCCAGCTCTATCCAGGATAACACAAGAGGTGCTAGATCACCATTCTTTTTTGTGGCTGAGTAGTACTCTGTGGTATACATAGACCACATTTTATTAACCCATTCATTAGTCTATGTATCTGTTCTTGTGCCATTACCATGTTGTTTTAGTTACTATAGCCTTGTATTATAGCTTGAAGTTTGGTAAATTGATGCCTCCCAATGGGTGGTTCAGTGGTAGAATTTTTGCTTCTCAGCTAAGTCCCTGACACCTAATAGAATGCTGGGATTGCAGAATGTATTTAGTTTAAAAATCACAAAGAATGAATGACTAAAGTGATAGAAATAGACAACCAGATATTTGAACATTAAAAGGAATTCAATAATTCAGACAATATAATTTGTAAATTTATTCTTGTTTGGACAGGGCCTAGATAGAAATTTAAAAAGTTTATAATCTTTTAGCAAAAGGGTTTGATTTCTAAATATGCCTTGAAAAAAGATGACAAAATGACAAAATGAATGTTAAAGCCATGTGAGTTAATTTTAAGTAACTATCGACAATTGAAATGAAAAAAAATTTCTTTCTTAATATAACATATATTCTTAATACAAATGACCTATTAAATTATATTAGCTAATATTTTGAATTGCTTTTTCATTAATACATGCAGTCAATTAATCTGTAAAATATTACCAGCCTTACCAATTTACAAATGAGAAGTAACAGAATCAGCCCACTTCATAAAGAATTAGATTTCAGGCCTTCAGACTTCCAATGCAGTGTGGCTCTCACCAACTTAACATCTTAATATTTGTCGACTCTGATCAAAATGAATGATTAAACACCATTTTTTGTCACCTATTAGATCCTATTCTAAATTGGCAGGCAGCATGAGTACAGATAAAACCTATTATCAAGTTTCTATTCCCTTTGTTTTAGCTCATGGTAGCAACATTCCTCAGAGACAAGCTTGTTTATTATTAATATATGTACAGTTCCCTTCATGCACATGGACATGGGTATGTCTTTATGAGTAGTAATTTTGGTAAATGACTGTTTAGATGGATATGACATAACAGATTACTTCCTGTTTTAAATGTGAATTCATAGAAAAATTTTATCATTGATATATAATTTCTAAACAAGGCTATCTAATACTTTATAGCATTTATAAAAAGCATATAACTATCCTATGCAAAAAATATGGAAGACTTTATAACCTAAACATTTTATATTGAAAAAAACAAAAGATTTTTAACTTCTATAGTATTTAACTTCTATAGTAAAATACACTAGACAATAGGGTTTAGATCTCGGATAAAGAGTGTTAACTATTTTCAAAGTCATTTTTTAAGGAAAGAAATGAAATAAAATTAAAGAAAATGTAAGAAAACATAGGAAAATTACAATTGTTTCCAAAAGGGTGAAACGAAGTTCCCTTAGAAGAAAAAAATGTGTTAAAAGAGAAAAATTAAAATAGTGAAGTTTCAAAATTGCATTTTTTGTGCATTATTGCATATTCATGTTGAAGTACAAATCTTATTATAAAATATAAAACTGAAAATTATAATAAAATAAAAAGAAACATACTTTGGAATATTCTAATGTTCCATCTTTCGTTCTTCATAAATCTAGAAGTTAACTCACTTTAAAATATTTGGAATATTAAGGAAAATAGAATAATAGACATGCCAATAATATCTTAAATACATATTCTATAAGAAGCAGTTTACATACACAATTGGACTCATGCCTCAGGAGGTAGGAAATTCTTCCACCAATAATGGTAAAACATGTATAAGATTTAACCTTCATTATACCAGGTAGATGAGGAAAAAAAAGAGAAAACTATACCTGAACAATGCTATAGACTGCATTTTCTATAAGCAGCATACCATTATATAACTACAATTTTAAAGTACATCTAAACAACAAATATCAGTGACAAGAACAATAAAATATGGAAATAAGGTCACTAAGGAAATAAAATAGAATATTTAGAGAAAAAATGGAAATTAAAATATTATCTTCCAAAACTTATTTAGGGAGCCAAAGTTAGATGTTATTTTATATTTAGTTGCTTTTATTTTAAAATAAACATAAAAATAAACCAATTTTAACCATTCAACTTTAAATTTTAAAAAAGAAAGGAAGAAAATAATCTATGGGAATAAATCAATGAAATTAAAGGTATACTTTAGTAATTCATTAAAAATATATCATTAAATTGCAAATATAAAAGACTTTTTAGGAAAATATACTGTCAAAATTAAAAATAAAAATGGAGATATAATAATGAAATACTTTTAAAAGTTTAATTATATAATAAAGTAAAAAACTTCAATGAATTGTATGATTTTTGATATTAACATAATGCAATAATTAAGTTAAAACTATTCATTTTCCACCAAAGAAGCCAAGTCTTTTGAGTGATTTGCAAATTTGTCCAAACTTTTAACCATATTCTATAATCTCCTCATGTCATAGACAAAAATGTGATAATCTGTCTAATTTGTTCTATGAGAAAAATAGGATTATTTTGAAAAACTATTAAATGTCTCTCCAAATAATTAAATAATGCTAATAACAGCAACTGATTGAGCTTATTATTTGAGTCACGTATTGGAGAAGATGCCTTATATTATCTGACTTAATCCACGAAACATCCATATGTTAGATATTTAAATTTCCATTTTATAAATGAAAGAAATGGGCTCAGTGTTTTGTTATATGCCCAAAATCATCACAAATAACTAGCAGAGCTAAAACATAAACCCAGTTCTATCTCACTCAAAAGTTCATTTTCTTCAACACTAAATTGTACTCCTTCCTGGCTAAAGATATTACGATATACTTACTATATTATCTAATTATATTTACTTATAAAAGAATTCATGATATGATTTCCTCACTGAGTGTACTGCCAGGAAAAACACTGCCTCTCCAAAATAATTTATTATTCTCCAACTCAAAGAAAGCGAAATGAAATTGCTAATGCTAAAGTAAATAAATAGCAACTTGCTAGGAAAGTCTTCTGTGTACTCTGAAACTTCTCCTTTTCCACCCTCAGCAACTTCTTTGGGCAACTTACTTTTCCCAGGACTGTTGCTTTACATGTCTGTATCAAAATGTCCCAGACTAGAATTGAGGCAATAGTTTCTAAGAGGCCTTCTTACTTCCATATTTATGTTCCATTGTCAGCTACTTTATTTGCTGGCCCAGATCATAACCACGAACTGTTCGATTTTTATCATGGCCAAAACCTTTGTACTTCACTCCCAATGGAACAAATTCTTCGCTTATCCTCTCAACTTCATATCAGAAACTTCACTGAAAAAAAATGTGTAAGAAAGAATGGAGAGTTGTTCTGAGTTTAGATATTCCTGATAATATGTTTGGAGGATTGAGAAAATAGAAACAGAAAATAAAAGCTCTAAGGGAACATCTACCCTCGGTCATTTATGTGAACATATCCCAATGTCAGGCATTGTAGCTTGTGGGTAAATGTGTTAAGCCATGGCCAGGCCTGTCAGTTCAGTCTTTCTGGCCTGTGCAAGCCAGAGCACATCTTCCTGCTGAGCATTGTAACATCATTGGGCAGTGACTGGCAAGAGCCTATATAGTAGACACCACATAGCATTTAGTTACTATAATATGATGTTATTTGATGGACAAGAAGAAATTCTACTCAGAAATTGAATGTTAGATCCAGGGGTTATGGTCTGAAAAAGACAGTTTTTGTGAATTAAGACAATTATGCTGAAGTTTCAAGTGATGATATGTTTTGTGGTGAAAAGAGTTTGGTAAGAGTAACTAAAAAGATCTCACACTAGACGGAACAATTATCCTTGCCACCAGTTTGACCATGTGTTTCAACAGGATATGGAAAAAATAAAAGTTTATGATGTTCTCTGATATCATTTGTTATTATGTCAATTCTTTGTTTTTTAGTATAGTCAACTCTTCTATAAGCGGCAGCCACTGACGTGCTCATACACTAATTTTCACCAAGCTTTAAATTGAATTCTTCAGAAAATGCCCACTCTCAAGAAGCCATATAAAACTGAACCAAATGCTATCGCCTCTGTCTTAATCCAGCCTAACATTAGAGCTGCCAACCAGGGCTTCCTTCATAGGTCGTGCATTAACACAATACTAGGGAGCACCGTTCACATTGACAATAGGTGAGTGTCACTCCCAAGAGTTGTACATTGCATAAAATACACGGCTGTCCATGCAGGCTTTGCCCAATACCCACAAACAGTGAAGATATTTCAGCCTGCTCAGTCCTCAACAAATTATTTTATATGAAACCCCTGTTGGAATGTAAGCTCCCAAAGGTCAGGGATTTTTGTTAGTTTTGTTCCGTGATGTGCGCCAAGTACTTAGAGCAATGCCTGTTCCAAAGTAGACACTCAATAAAAATTTGTTAAATGAATGAGAATGAGGGAAAATAAAAGAAGGACTCTAAATCTAGAGCAGATGATAAGATTTAGTGTTTAAATAAAGATAATGGTAGAAAGAAATCATGACAATTAAAGGGACCATAGTAGCAGCCTAAGTGGTACAGGTACTCGTTACGGCTCTTTTGAAGAAGGCACCCTTTGAGATTGCCTGAAAAAGAAAAGATTAAGTTCTCATAGCTTTGCTTCTGGACACATAATGTGCACACCAGACACCCTCACCTGCCCCTCACCTTTATTTCATTTCTGACCCACACCTCTTGAAAGGCTGAGACATAAACTGAAGAAGTGATGACTCTCAAAGATCCAGTGGGAGATAAGGTAAGATCAACAATGCCAGTACTGTGAGGACACATCAAAATGACTCCTTCAAAATCACATGCCTCATGAGTTATGAGCCCCATCAAAGGATATTATAGTGACTAATTTCTGAAAGGCAAACGTGATCCAAGAGAGTAACATGATACTAAAAATGAATGTAAACACTGGACAATGGACATCTGAATAGGATAAGAAAGAACAGGGTGGTATAAGAAGGCATTCCCCGGAGAAAGCAGAAGTCCCTTTCTTTTAGAGCTGCCTCTGAAATAAATTAATAGTTCAACAATTTGTGAACAAAATGCCCAAACCTTTAAAACCGTTTAGGGGTGTTTGTGAAATGCTCCTGAAGTATACCCAGCAGTGAAGTAAGGTTGCTGTTCCCGAGGGTTTTGTGTGAGTGCCATTCAAGCTGGCAACAGTAATTTACTGACAGAGTTTGGTACATTTTGCTACGGGAGCTTTCCTCTACTCTGATTACTTTTTTTACCATCACGCTGTTAGGTGAGGATATCACATTCATTTTGGCAGGCAGGCATTGTATGATGTGAAAATTCAAGTGATAGAAAATAATGGAAACAATTTCTCATGTTATCATTTTGCCAACAGATGGCATTCTGTTGAATAATATAAAAACCTGTCTCATCTGCAAAGCTGCCCTAAATCCTGTATTCAAAAATAAATAACAAGGATTCACCCTTCAGGATCTTGAACTTAAGCAATATTGTTTTCAATTAACTAGAAAAGACACAGATACCACTGGTATTCACTGCTACCCTACCCCTTCAGGACTTATAATAAAAATGGCAAATTTCTAAAAATTTCAAAACCACAGGAAACTACCCAACTAACATAAAATCTAGTGCAGGGAGGTGAGGAGAGTGGGAGAGAGGGGAATGAAAGGAAGAAAAAGATGCTATTATTCATTTATTTAGAACCTCAAAATATAAACATATTCTCTCTATGCTGATAGTGAAACTTATCCTTACTAGACTTCACATGACACTATAAGCTCAAGTATTTCACAAAAATATGCCCATTGTTCATTGCAATTATTTAAATAACCTTCCCCATTTGGTACAGTATATAATATCTTTAAGTGGGTACTGGTACTGAGTTTGTAAATGACCAAACTCTGTGCACACATACACCTGTGTGTGTGTGTGTGTGTGTGTGTATACATTTTAATCCAGTCCAAATTAAATCACTTGGTTTGTTTTTCTTTTTCTGGCCATTTGATCTCTTTGTATTATTTTTGGGCTGTCACAGAAATGGAAAGAAACAAAGACAGGTAGAAAGTATTTTGTACATGTATAACTTCCGGGTTCTCCGTAACAAATTTTGCCTCTGTTTGCTTTAGATTATCTTTCAGCACACAAATAAATTTTCCTTGGTTGTTCCTCATTATAAGATCTATTCTTTAAATGGTCTACCACTTCTACTTGTGTTTAATCACTGGTCTTATTTCTCCCCTACTCTCCATTCCCCCTACTACTACCAGGGTATAGGTTCCTTTCCTTATCTCATCTAACTAAAAAATTGCTGGTTGCCAATTTTATTAATGATTAATATTTCTCTAAATTCATCTTTAAGAACCAACTGTCAATATTGACCTTCTTAATAGCACTGTGATATGTGTTTCGTTTGATTTTTAGTTCTATGTCTCAGGGAAGGGAATTACACACAGAATACACAAAAGTTGCCTAACTTAAAACTCTAAAATGAAGCAAAAGATTGTAAACTGTAGTACACATAATTACTATAATTATCATTTGGTGATTCTACTTAGGATTCAGCAGGTGAGTGAATAATAGCATTTAATCTTAACTTTGATTTAAAAATATTTGACAGTACAAAGAAGGTGGCCAGTGGATAGTCCTGACTCTGGCAGTAATTACCCCTACCTTCCAATCTCTCTGGATCACAAAGAGAGGATTAGATTATATGACTTCCAAGGTCTCTCACTCCCAGCCTCTGTTTCCTCATTTAAAATAGAAGGGGAGGGGATATTGATTAATTTTTTTAAACCCACCAAGCATAAACTTCAATTTTTTTTATTTCAAAATATTAAGGGAATACAAATGTTTTGGGTTATATGGATTACTTTTGTAATGTTTGAGTCCTGCCTATAGGTGTGCCATGACCCAAATAGTGTTCACTGTACACATTAGGTAGGTTTTTGCCCCTTCCTTCTTTCACCCTCCCCCTGGTTAATTTTTACTGAATTTTACTTCCCTCTGTGCACATGTGTGCTCATCGTTTAGTTCCAATTTAACAGTGAGTACATGTGGTGTTTGCTTTTCCATTCTTGAGATATTTCACTTAGGAGAATGGTCCCCAGTTCCATCCAGATTGTTGCAAAAGATATTAATTCAGGAAGCCTGATTAATTAAGTTCTCAACCATTTCCAAAATGTATGGCTCTAAAACTGCTTGGGATTTTATTTTATTTTATTTTTTCCTAACTAGAAAACAAGAAAACCAATGTATAGAACTTTAAAAATCCAATTTCAAATCATTTTCACTGTATAATTATTATCAACTTTACTATTTTTATGAGTATTTTTCATTCTCTACCCCATTAACACTAGATACATTGCAAACTCACTGAACTTTCTCTGCTGCAGTCACAGAATGAGTTTGTGATAAATGCCACTTCAACATTTTTCTCTCTTAATAATCTGCTTCAGTGCATAAAATCCTAAGATTTCATTGCATTAATTATTGTACTCATATATCCCTCTGAACAGAATTGGAAATTTAAATTCACGGATATTTTCACGACATAGTCAAATCTATAGACTGATGCTGAACACTTAATTTCATAAAATAAAGGCAATCTAATATTTTAGTGAATTAATTCATAATGAGATCAAATGCAGTATCTTAAACATTAGAAACACAACTAGGAACAAACTAATTGCTTATCACTTAATTTTCACTGACATAGTGGCTGTATCTTCCCTATTCACTGTTACTATTTGTAACCTCCCACTTATAGCAAGGCTTCAACTACCATATTGTGAATAATACACATTATGTTGTAAATTATGTATTAAAATTATACATCTGAATTATTAAGAAAGTACCTCTTTAAAAAATTCTTGATTGGTTTATTTTTTAAAACTATGGCATTAAGATATTTTTCCATTAATGACACTATTATCACAAATAATAAAGTTATTACTTGCTATCTAATGAACAGTATCCATCAATCTGATATATTGAATAAAAAGTTTCAGTATGCTAGGATCTGATGCTGCAGAATTGCCTCAGAATGACTCTGGGACAATGTAGTAACACTCTGAAGTATGTTACCCCTTATGGGGTCTGACTTAGAAAACTCTGACATTCAAAGTATTTCAGTAAATTTCTTTCCTTAAATAGCTGGGATTGACCTAATCCTAGACTAGGGAAAAGGTAAAGGAGCAAATTTAACTTAATCAACTGTTCAGTGTCAAGTTTTATTTCACATGGAAACACAGTAACAGGTATATTTTAAGAATACTGAGCTCAAGTTGGCTAACCTTGATTTGGATCCAACTTCTATCATTATGTGATGTTGGGCAAATTATATTAAACTCTAAACCTCAGTCTCCTAATCTGTGAAATGGGGACAAAATACTATCTTTTAAAAGAGTTGCAGAAAGGAAGAAAATGATTTAATGCATTTGAATTACTTAGAAGAGTACCTAACATCAGTAAACAGGAAATGACAGAAATTAATATGGTTGTTTTATGCTTTATTTGGCTTAAGCTATTTAATTCATCCTATAGGTCCTCATTTTACAAGAAAAACACAATATTTAAAGTTCAAAGGTTTATGTAATTTTTAAGACTTAGAAGGCAGCATTAAAAGTGACCCACACTTTCTCAAAGCAATAATGCCTTCCAAGGTGTGAGTCAGGAAGACCAATGATGATGGAACAAGGGCAAGTGACCATATGTTTATGTACTACTTTCAGTACCTACAATTATGCCTGAAATTGTATACAGTTGTCCTTCACTATCTATGGGGTTTGGTCCCACAGATATAAAATGGTGTAGTATATAACCTACGCGCATTCTTCTCTATACTTTAAGTCATCTCTAGTTTACTTGCAATACCTAATACAATGTAAATGCTATGTAAGTAGTATTATACTGTATTGTTTAGGGAACACTGACAAGGAAAAAGTCTGTACGTGGTCAGTACACTGAAACTTTTTTTTGAATATTTTCCATTCGCAGTTGGTTAAATACAATGATGTGGAACCCACTGATATGGAGATCCAATTATATTTGCCTGATGATGGGGATTCCTTATCCTAAGTGAAGCCAGATTTTAGGCTGTCCTCATTTTGAACTGGTACATTTTTTCCTTACCCCAAATTAGCTGTACATCCAGCTAATTGCATCAATAAGTGACTAATTGGTAGGTAGCTGTGTGAGCAATTATATGATTTGCACACGTAAGTAATGTTTATTTCAAGTATACTTGTCATGCCAAGTTTTAGGAATTTGGCTCAAAAGTTCCAGAAGACAAACTGAATTGAGGTTATGTCGCTTCTTATTTAAAAATCGTAAGTGAATAGAGCATGAATAAATTATGGACTGTGATATTCTATCTTTAGTAATGTAGTGATCTCAAAACATCTTCAAATAGTCTACTTTCTTCTTAGTATTTTCCAAGTATTTATAAAAAAGAAAAGCAGAAGCAAAAAGTCAAATTTTTACAAATATCAAAAGCTTCAGCTGAACTTTGTCAGATCATCTAGCCAACAAGGACAAGTGGCAATAATCTATCCATGAAATTACAGAAGCTTGAATAGCCATTTCAGTATTTGAATGAAAGAAAAACTACCCTGTAACCTGGTAGTATTACTACAATCACATAACGATGCTCTCCCTCAGGATTTAAATACTGGGCAAATGCAAAAAGAGAGTTCACTTAATTCTAATCTTTTTTAAAAGGGCGTTTCATTACAAATGGTTGCAATGGTGAATTTCAGAATTTTTTCGACTATATGACTCTTCCTCTCTCTCTTCCCAATTTTCCACCTTCTTCATTAATACCTCCCACAAAATAGAAAAACAGCATGAGGAAGTTTTATCACAAGATACTGAATTACAAATTCTTTTCTTTCAAAACTAAGTCCCAGTAGTTTCTCTTTCTAACTATAATTACAGAGATTTATTTCCTAACTACTACATGTTAAATGTCAGAAGACTTTTAAATGTAAAACCTTTTTCATGTAAGTGACTTTGGAGTCATTTTAAATTTTTCAACCTGTGTATATGAGGTGATCCCAAATAAATTGAAGATATGTGTATAGAAAGATCATTTACAAAAAAAAAGAAAGAAAGATCATTTGCCCCATATACATTGTTTCCTTTCATTTAAAAAAGAATAATTCAATAGAGCTTTAAAAAAAAATCCATGATATATGTGACTATAGATTTGGAAGACGGGACATTGAACATATAAGCTCATATATGTGAAACTTACTGACACATGAAACATATGATTTGCTTATAAAAAGTAACAAAGATCAGAGTATTCAAAAATAAGATTCTTTATACTGTCTCTGTTAGATAAATATAACAAAAATGGCATTTATACGTGATAATCTAAGCAGCAGACGCTCCTGAAATTTTCTTCTAGAACATTGTAAGCAACGCATTTCTACTTGTCATATAATATAGTAAATTTTAGTTTCTCATTTTCTACTGCAAGACATTAAACATACATTTTATTTTACATTCAGGACTTTTGTTTAAAGTAAGAGCTTACATTTTCCAGGTACTATTCAAACTTGCAATTTTTAGTTTTTGCAACTGTCATCAATGTGAAAAAATATCGAACAGCTTTAAAAAGATAATCCATAAACAGGGGATCCACGAAAATTTTCAAATCAGAATAATCAAATTCAATTGTCATTATAAGGTAGATACTGCTAAGCACTTGAAAATAGATTACGGTATAGTACCATTCACTCGGAACAATGATTTTCTTTAGAAGTAAAAGGGATTTAAGACAATACGACATGTGGAACTAGGTGATAAACTGCAGGGTGCACTACTGTGGAAAGGATTAGGATCTGCGATTGGAAAGAGGAAGTTATGTTTAAAGGGCCCCTGAAGTACCCTTGGGTATTGCAACAGCTTTATGAGGATCATTTGGATTAGAAGATCACATACTAGGTTTATACAAAAAAGAAATAATTTCTCTTCCCTTTGTCCTCCATTTACTAGACTTGAACGATCACAAAGGGCAAAAGTTGGAAGTAAATAGAGAAGACAGGAATCACAAGTACGTATGGTTTAACTAGTTATGAGAAAGAAAAATTTCTTCTCAAATAGGAATAAACGCTAATGTTCATAACGTTACCATCCCCAAGCTGCAGCCAAAAACACAAAATAAATAGCTGCATCATAAACTTAACCCATGCACTAAAAAAGTAGCAACAAGGACAGCAAGAGCCCGGCAGAGGCCATTCAGTGCTCACCCACATGTTAAATGTGGAGCTGCCTTCTTGACAAATCTCTGCTGCCTGTTCTCAGTGATATTATCACACATGAGTAATTAAACTCTCTACAACAAATAAATCTAAATATAAATCAAAGAATCCCACTAAATCTGGGACTCACTTGTCTGTATTGCTCACAGTCCCTATTGCGGTACCCTATTGAATGAATGAACGATTTCTTTGTGTGAGCAAATCCAGCCAATGTATTTAATATTGACTCACCTGGAAAATTTACCATTAGGTTAGAAATTTCAACTGACTTTTTCATATTTTATTGCATAATCACTACCACAGCTCCTTGATGGGAAGGCTTGTTTGCAAACAAGAAGAAAAATGATTGCCAGTGTGGTACCATGCATAGGCTTCACCAATACAGAGATGTAGGGGATTCATCAGAATAAGGCCTACGGGTACCAACTGCAACTCTTCCACTATTCTCTGTCACTTCACATTTCAGAGAATCAGGTTTCTTGCATGTAAAATGAGGAGAAAATTATTGCCTGTTCTATCTACTTTATGAGGACTGGGGAGTTTAAATAAGCTTCACATGAAATATTCTATAGACTATAAAACACTAGACAAATAAATGTTATTAGTATTGTATTTCATAGCATAGGAGAAGAAATATATAACTAGATTTGGTCTGGCACAACTTCTAAGCTTCTACTGACATCTATTTATTAAGATAAAAATTTATTTTAATTGAAAACTAATCCTTAATGAAACTCTAATCCATCAAAGAGTGTGTAATACACATAATACCTGCTTCTAACTTTTGTATACTCCTCTTTTCCAAGAGCTAATAAAAGCACTTTAAGTAGGAAAGACTAGCATCTTTACAACTGCATCTTTACCAATTAGTAAGGCAACATACCGTGTTCAAATCAGTCTGGGTGGGAAATGAGAATTTCGTCTTTTAAAAAGCATAGGAAGAGTTTGCACAGGCAAATAAATTTGTATCGAGGTCTTTCACGTAAATCGTGAAAAGAATACGTGATCTTTTATTGCTATCTAAAAACAAACCCATTTAAAACATGTGAATAACTCCAGATAGACCGTCTGAATACAAATTAACAACACAGCACTGAGTGTAGCCATTATAAAATAATGCAAATAGTAGACTAATCCCAGCTGCCAAGATACACAAATAATTTTGGTAGCATAAATGCAGAACAGATTTTTCTATTTAATTCTAAATTTCTGAAGAAACAAATCTTATGCTTTCTACTGACAAAGAAAAAAATATGTAGATGAAAAACTACTTCAATCATAACCAGATAGAATGTTTGCTGGCATAATTATTTACACATGCATATTTTTGTCAAACCTATTACAAATTATAGACATAAGCATTTTAAAGACTAAAAAATGCTTGGACAAGGCTCAGTAGGAAAAAAGTAATTAATCTCATTATAAAATGTTTAATTTTTTAAGCTAGTAATGCAGGAGTATGAAAAATTATGTGCTTTCTCATGATCCAATGAAAGTTAGTCGTCAGCCCCATCCTAGAAGGATTGAAGATTTATCCACATTTTAAGACTGTTAAGCCATTCAACAACCTAGAAACATCTCCATAGTTTAAGCAGAGACTCAAAAAGCATAAAGCTCTATTCCTGGATAGGTTTCCTTCTGCTATCCCACAGGTGATTACAATAACACAAAAACCTACGATAAAACAGGGAAAGAGGGGAATGTTCATCTTCTATGCCTGAGGCTCCCCTTTTTCCATCACTCATCCTATGACTGGGATGCTAGCTTCTAACACTCCTGCTACATATACTTCACACACTCTATCGACATTTTACCCTTTGGACTACTGCTGATGACTACTTGTTCCAAGGGTACAATGACATATAGGGGAGGAGAGAGAAAGACCATTGAGCACCGACCATGTCCCTGGCTGTATGCTAGTTTTTTTATGTGAATATTCCATTAATTACTCTGAAGGTAATTAACAAAGGTGAGAAAATGTTGGCAAAGGGTTCCAGACATATGACCTTCACTGTCTTTTGCTAAATCATGCTGTCTCATTGAAAAGATAAAATACACCATGGGGAGATCAGTATTTCACCCAGAGAGAAGGAAAAGATTCTAAAATGTGGAACTGAGGGGCTATGGTTTTCTCTTTTTGAGGACTGAAAAGCGCCAGGACAATGGTCCTCGCTGATCTCTGCTATAAATTGTTTAGGGTCTTGAAGCAAGTGTTTTACACCCATGACCTGTAGTCCTCTGCTTCCTGCAGCTGCAAAAAATAATGGTAGTAACTCTCCAGGCTCTTATGTGCCTTTCATCTCCCTTGCTAATTGTAAAGACCTTTCAATTTCTGGGAAAAAAGTTAAAATCAACTACTTTATTTACTCTCCCTGCACTTTGAGAAATGAACGAATCCATCATTTATTGCTTTATTCATTCATTTACTGAGTACCACAATGTCCCCGGTAGTCCTGAGGTTTTCACTGTAAACTAGATGTCTGGCTATCACCAGACATGTTATCTCTATTTTCATCCTGGGTCAACCTTGAGGAAAATCACAGCATCTCTTTATGCTCCCCCAAAATATTCTCTAACAGCAAAACCACTGGTGTAAATAGTTTATTTTGTGCAATATTTTATTTCAGAATAGAATATTTTGTAGTAAAGTCAGAGCAGCTGAACATTTCATATGTCACAGCATCCTACTTTGAAATGCTCCTTATTCAGGTGTTGTTGCCAAAGTCTATGGCTGAGCATCATCTAGACAAAGTACACCTTCGCCTTAACATATTCTCCCCTCAATTATGTCCTAGCCTTGCCCATTGGCTGCCTCAGCCATAGTGTCCCTGCACTTGATCTCACCACCACTACCTACTCAAAATCTTTCACCTATTTTTCATGCAGAACAAAAGTGCTCTGACTTAACTTCTCTGGACGTGGGTACTTAAATCCAAGCACTTCACAAGCAAAGTGATATCCAGATATTGGGAATCCCCCTCCTTAGCAAAGGCAGTTGATCATAAATAACCACAATAATATCAACCACAAAATTCTGTTGCCTTTCAGGGGTTTAGAGTCTAGAAGGAAAGGCAGATATGCACACAGATAATATTTTGTGATTAATGCTAAAACAAAAATAGACTGGAGTTATTATAGAAACAAGGAGAAGACAGCTCTTTTATTCTGCCTAGGAGTGTCAGGAAACATCTAAAAGTCACTGTCAGAAATCCTGAAAAAATGGAGAAAGAAGTTTTCCAAGTAAAGATGGTGAGAAGGGGGCTCTAATAAGAAGGAAGAACATGTGCAAAGGCAAGGAAATATGAGAGGTCAGGGCATGCATGGGAACAAACAACTCACTGTGGTTGTGAGATCAGGAACAGAGCAACTCATACACTGCAGATCTTCATTGTGAACCAGCTTTATTTCAAAGTTCACCTATTTCTCTGCCCTCAAGTACCAGCTTCTCGTGTAGTGCAAAGCAGATCTCTATCTCTCTATGACAGAAGACTGTGCCAGTTGCATATATTTTGGCACAACCGGAGATAGGATTAATTTAACAGTTTAATCTTAATTCTATTCTTGGGTTTCTCAATTTAACTAAATAACTTAAAGCTCTTTGGCACCCTGCTTTGGAGAAACTTTTTTTAAATGCCACTATAAAAGTAATGATTTTGCTAAAGAGTATACATGGGAAAAATCAGTATTCCAGTAGATGGAACAGAGGTGACAACAGAACAGCCGAACATTGCCTGGCCCAGAATATATAGCAGAAGTCCGGACACTCCGCAGAGCCACGAAGTGGAAAAAGCACTTTTGAGAGCAAAGGCTGAACATTATTGAATAGTGCTTGGCTAATCACCTAATTTGGACTTAGAAAATTTCACATCCTATTCAAACTGAAGGAGAAAACAACCTGAGGCAAATACCAAAATTACTCCTTAAAGAAACATTTATATTTTAGAACAAGAAAGCTATAATTTTGATTTGTTTAAAAGTCTCACTGTGGTGCTTCACAATCATTCTATGTAACATAGATAAGGCTGAAATTCTCAGCAGAGCTTCTAAGTGCATGGCTCCTTCAATCTCCTGCTGATGGTAATGTGTGTGTTTCTACCCTCCCAGACCGTTTATGAATTGTGTGATTGCCTGATATGGAATTATTAAGAAATAGATCAATAAACACAGCAGGATATGGTCTTAAAACCTCTGCCTACACAATGGACCTATGAACAAAGTTACTGCTTAGAAATTGCAACAGCAAAGAGCTAGCCATGCAGGTTCAAATTTGGGAACATATTAGCAAGTAAGATTACAGACATTAAAAGATAACTATGGAGAAGTGGACATTTTGAATAGAAATTCCAACTATTATGTATCAAGTAAACATCTTGAATTTGACTAAATCCCTAAAGTATTATTTGAAGTCAAGGATGAGCTATTCAATTTGTGGTTTTATACAGTAAGTACTGTAAGGAAATGATTTCTTATAGTCATTGGAAATAGGAAATATACACTGTTTCTTTCAAGCTACCATGTTGCTTGCTCTGCAAAGTTCTGTGGCAATATGAAGAACTGGATTATTCAAAAGGCAGACTATGTATATGTTTAGGATACAAACAAAGCAGAAGCAGTTCAAAAATTTTTATTGAAGAGTATATTTCATATTTCATAAAAGAGTATCAAAGGGAAAAACAAAGCTTTGTTGGTTCTTAATTTGACCGGATTTCTGATCTAATGGGGAAGTTCATTAGCTACACACTCATAAAATCTTAATTCAGTGGTTAAGGGTATGAATAAATTTAAACCTTAGCTCTGCCACAACTAGTTACATAAACTTGAAAGAAGCACTTACTCTTTCTTATTCTCAGTTTTGTCATTGCAAAATGAAGATAATAAAACTTCTCACAGAGTGTAGTGAGTGCTAAGTGTTGTAAACCATAAAAAGCATCTTTAGCTACCATTATTAATAAGAGTGTCATATCTCTTGAGTGGGATGGGACTGAATGAAAGATTAAAAACCACAACCGTAGGTGTTAACCTCAAAGTAGGCCCTTCTAATAACATTCATATTCCAACTCAACCCATGCTGAAGTACATGTTAATGTTAAGCAAGAAAATAAAAATTCCCAAACTTAAAAAGAAAAAATAGCTCTATAATCTTGCCTATGTGGAACTATGCTTTCCTTATTTCATATTTTGTCAACCTTCATTCCTAGGAGAATAATGAATTTCCAAGAATTTACTTAAGCATATGTAATAATAATATTTGAATTGAAACTAGATAAGATATTTTCATTACATTTTACAAATGCATATTTTATTATACTTCTGTAAATCCTTCCTGTTATGTATTTTTAAAACATATATGCACACTTAAAAAAATATAAAAGAAAACCTATTTTCCAAATATTTCCATTCTATCATTATAATCTTTACTGTGGTAATAACCACAATCTTTTCACTACCTTAAAAAAAGACACAATAATTAGCAGAAGCTTCCATACATGAAATACTATGTCTTAGCTCTGGTCGCCATAACAAAATACCATAGACTAGGTGACTCAAAAAATAGGAATTTATTTCTCACAGCTCTGAAGGATGGAAGTCTGAAATCAAGGTGCCAGAATGGTTGGATTCTGGTGAGGGCTCTCTTCATAGTTTACAGACTGCTGTCTTCTTGCTGTGTCCTCTTATGACACACACACACACACACACACACACACAGAGAGAGAGAATGCATGCACACACACACGTATGCACACACACACAAGTGCATGCAAGCTCTCTAGTGCCTCTTCTTGCAAGAGCACTAATCCTTTTTATTTTCTCCAAAAAATTTAGGGGATACAAGTATTTTATATTACGTGGATAAATTATATCTTATGAAGTCAGGGCTTTCTATTATACTCAACAGATAGATTTTTATTCCTCACACCCCCAACTTCCTCCTTTCTTACTTTTCAATGTGTATTACTGTTCTTTATAGTCATATATATCTTTTAATTAGTTCACACTTATAAGTTCTATCATGAGGGCCACACCCTCATGACCTCAAGTTAATCTAATTACATCCTAAAGGCTCCATATCCAAATACCATCATATTGGGACTTAGAGATCTAACATATGATTTTTTAAAAATTTCATCATATTATGGGGGTCCAAATGTTTAAGTTATATGTATTGCTTTTGCCCCATCTGAGTCAGAGCTTCAAGCAGGTCCATGCCCCAGGCGGTGCACACCGCACCCATTAGGTGTACCCATCCCCTCCTCCCCACTCCCAACGGTTTGACACCTGATGAATGTTAGGCTTAATTTTTAAAGAAGCGATACCACCCATGTTTTCAAATGTGCATTTTTGTTGCTTTGCTATGCGTATAAAGGGTAACATAGCTAAGGAGAGACAAACAGAGAAACCGATACATATGTTATCAGTACATGAATATGGACGGATGGGTGCATGTATTATGAATTTGGTATAAGAATATGCACTAGATTATGCACCTCATCTATCTCATAGAAAGCCCTGCCCTTCCTAACTGACATAAGCCATTTTGCTCTCTAGAAGATGTTCTTTAACACTCCTAAACCCTTCTCTGAGCAAATACACTCCTTATTCTACCCCTTGACCCAATTCTTTTGTTCAATTTTAATGTACCCCCTCAGGCAGAGTTAGGGAGTCCCTCCTCTGTGGTTAATTAGTGTTTTGTTTTGTCTTACCTATCATTGCTAGTATTTTTACATAATAAACAATTTATATGTCTGTTTACACAATTAAACTGACTTCTTTAAAAGAAAGATCATACACAGCATTTTACTTTTATAACCAGGCACAGTTTTATTAATTGATAGATGCTCACAAAAAAGTTTTTTCCAAAGAATGACTACACAAATTACATTGTGCATCATTTTGGATGTCTTAGATGCAGAAGTACATGACCGTATTATTTTCTATCACAGAATTAATTGCCCAAACTATTATTATCTCTTTGCAGCCAACTTGGACCAAAAGCCAAACACTCAAATGTTTTGTCCAATGTGGCTACTGACTTACAAGTACAATCGAGTGATCAGCAAACAGAGGTCATTGGTTCCTTAACCACCAAAATGATCACCTAAATGTGATTCCCAAATTGCTCATAAGGAGTGCTCTGTTATATAATTATAACATATAAATGTGTTATTTATATTTTCCTAGATTGTGGGAAAATGCTGTAAAATATAAAATAGGAGCTATCCCAACTCTCTTGAAGATCCTAAAGTTGGCAAGTGAGATTTAAAATTTAGGGAGGTAGTGTCTCACTGAGCATGAGTTCTGTAGAAAGGTTTAAAATCTGCCTTCACTAAGAACTAGCTGAGTGAGCCTATGTATATTACTTACCTTCTCTCAGCCACAGTTTCTTCAAATCAAACATGGGCACAACAATGCCTACCTCAAAATTTGAGAAGAACAAAAGTTATCACAAGAGCTCAGAATAATATTACAATGCAAAATATATATTTTTTTTGAAAAAGCCCTATCTGATGCAATTCTCTAAATCTGAGAAATGTTTTATATATAGGTTTGAATGAAGAGTCCTATGGTACTGAGTACATTTCTGGTGGTTTCAGAGAGCTCTTAGCAGGGCGACGTACCATTCCACTGTTTTATCACAACATAAAAAAACATTAGATGCACAAAATTAAAGTTCAGGTTAATCAAAATATTGCTTGACAAAGCAAATAATTGAATTGCACTTGCAGTGCACTGTGGTAGACAGTAATTAACATGCAGCATCTTCAACATTTGAGTACAACTTCCAATTTCCATTTTAACATCGTAGAATGCTGTCTACACATTTTTTGATGGTGCCCATGATAATAATATATTCTCTTTTTAATCATATTCCACGTTGCAAGAAATGAAGCTTGCAATTTTCCCAGGTGCTTACCAAATTACTACTGCAAGCTAATTCTCATCCCCCAAGTTAAGAGTTTCAACACAGTGCACATTAACGGCCTGCTTATGTTCTTCCTGTACAACAGAAGGTGAGTTAGTATGTGCCTCAATTATATCCAGTTTGTGCATTTATAGCACCCTGTGGGCAGCAGTAAGAAAGTTGTAAATGTACTTATCCTGCTTTTTTAACAGTTTACTGTATTACAGTAGAGAAAGACTGGGAAAAGGAAAAGGAAGTAGAGAAAAACGAAATATAAGAAAGTCAATACAGAAGGGAATAGAAAAAAATGTAATTGAATGGAGAATCAGTAAGAAATAAAAATTAAAAATCATTGATTTTAAAACTTTCCAATTAAATTTATACTTGTATCCATATATAAGTGAAATATCCATATACATGTGCTATTCTATACACATTTTATTTTATACATTTTTATTTAATTTTAATGACAGTAGGTACAAAAATATCTCCATTTTTCGAAAACAGGCTGCACATCAAATCACAACAGGAAAGATTTATATTATCTACCAAGGAATAGTCCTTGGGACACCTTTAATTTGTACAGGACAATCCATGAATCTCTATAAACTCAGGACAAACCTGATTTCCTTCACTTGTCTAGTACCTAGGTCAATTTGTGACACACAATTTGAATTTATACTATATAGATCCAAGATATTTAAAATGTTGCCCCACATGTGTGTATGAGTTGTGAATTAGCTCTACAAGATAATGATCCAAAAATCTACTCAGAAGTTTCAAGTTAGAAACAACATTTACTCTATTTTTCTTTTGCTTTCAGTGTTTAGCAGCCTTATTGACGCAGTGAAATTTCAAAACAATGTAGATAGAATGGTAATGCCAGTGGTGCACGCTCTAATTATTTTTCTGCTTTCATTATGTAGTATAGTATCAAATAAAAAATTAAATGTGATTCACAAACTTACATGTTCTTTTTAAAAAATTGTATTGATACATAATAATTGTACATGTTTATGGGGTACTTGTGATATTTTGGTATCTGAATACAATGTGTAATGATCAAATCAAGATAATTAGAATATATATCACCTCAAATATTTATATCTTTGTGTTGGAAACATTCCAAATTTTCTTTTCCAGCTTTCTTGAAATATACATTATATTGCTCTATTATTAATGCTAAGCTTTAGATGTGTAAGAATAAAATCATGGACAGTTAAAAGAATTTCTATGTTAAAAATATAGAATATATCTCCAGCTTTGATTGTATTATTACCATTATTATCTTGCCTAGATAATTAAAACAAGTTAAAATATCAACTTAGGCATTAACGGTTTTTATCTTCACATAATGTATGTATTTATTATTTCAGAATGTTAAAGGGGTACAAACACGTTGGTTACATATATTGCCTTTGCACTGCCCGAGTCTGAGCTACAAGTGTGCCCATCCCCCTGAAAGTGCGCACCACACTCATTAGGTGTGAATTTATCCATCCCCTCCACCCCCTCCCACCTGCCCAGTGCCGGATAAATGCTACTACTATATGTGCACATAAGTGTTGATCAGTTAGTTCCAGTTTAATGGTGAGTAATGTGGTGCTTGTTTTTCCATTCTTATGATACTTCATTTGTACAGCAGGAGAAATATAACAATATCCGAGCAATCAACGTTTAAATTTTTCTCCAATTTACAAAACTTGCATGGGTTCCTTTTTCTTTTCTTTCACATTCATTTGATTTAAACTGACAAAACTGAAAAAATTTTCTTCTCTTTTCTGTTAGCTTAAGTGTATTTTCCAAGCCTGACGTTGAGCAGGGACAAGCCCAAGCCACCCTTCCTAATTTTGTTACGCACTCAGCACTTACTATTCATTGCCTTTGAAATCCTACCTACCTGAGTGGCTCCCCGACAGCAATGGAAAGCACAGTGTGTAGCAGCAGCGCCTCCTGGACAGAAGACGTGCTGGGTGTGCCCGGAGGGCATCTAGCCTCCTGTTTCCCATGGATACTGAGCTGAATCATAAAGCATGTAAGTAACCGAATGCCCGGATTGGCAGGGAACTTAAAAGTGATCTCTGTCCCTATCAGCCCCTCCTCGTCAATGAGTTTTTGCCACTGCTGAAAGACTATCATTTCTAAATTACAAACATGAGCAGTTACTCCCTTCTTACAACCCTCAGTGGCCTGCATTACACTAAAGTGAAGACCTGCGTATTTTTAGGACCGATGTGCACGTGTTTATGTTCTGGTTTCCATGTTCCTTTCTAGCCACGCTTCCTGTCACTCTCCAACACCCGCCCTGCAGCCTCGCCACTGTGACTGTTACACAGTTCCCACCTGCGCCCTAGTGCCTCCATCACACGTCTTTGCGAAAACACTCTTCTCTTTGTCTCAGAAGCTGCCTGCCTCAACGTAGGCACCATAGGCTGTGCACCTGGAAAATTCTCGGTTATGAGAAAGTCCAGCCAAGGTGCTCACTTGGTAATTTCTGCCTTGATGCATTCTGAAAGCAAAGTAAGTTATTTCCTCTTTTGTGTAGCTTCTCTCACTGAAAATGATTATTGAATTGTATCCTACATCTGTCTCCTAAACTTTAGCGTGTGCCATAGTTTTCTGTTTTTCCTCAGTCAGAAATCTTGAACAAGAATGGGTAATCAATACACATGTGAATGTGGCATGAACTTGTAAGTCGTTATCACCTAGGCCATGCGAACTTTAACTCCCAGCTCACTTCTAGTCAGATATAGACTAGACGTCTTTAAACATCATGTGTGTATTTCAATTTTTAAAGCTGTTGAAATAAATGGAAATTAGATGAGCCAGTAATAACAGAGAGGATCAACACATCTGTGGAGAACACCTGTGAAAGCCAGGATTGGCGTCTCCTCCATACTTACCCTTTAAAACAGAAGACTGAGCTGCAATTGAAAATTGTATGTGTCTAGTCTGTGCTTAATGGGATATTTGCTCACCGAGGAGAAAGAAAGATGGAACAATAATTTCATCAGCAAATCTTAGATTCTATTGATTAGCCAACATAAATAAGGCAGTGTGGGAACTGGCCTAGATTGTTGGATACAAACATTCCCAAATACAAATAGATATCAAGGGCACATTTATTAGGCGCCTGTGAAAAACCTTCTTGTTGGGTGATCCGTAGAGGCAATCAAGAAGACTCCTTTATGAAGAAAGAACTTCATTAGCCATGGATCAAATTTTGAGACACCGATCAAGTATTCTTGCAAGTTCTTGAACTAATTCAAAACTTTCTCTTGAAGAAAAGTACGTATGTACCCAGTGTTGCTAGGTACTATTCTACATTGCCCACATCTGATTTTGATTTATAGGTGCCTGTCTTATGATGGGTGTTAAATATTGGATATCAGGCCTACGTATTTTGTGCAAACAGGTTGAAACAAATAAATTTCCTCTTTGGGATAAAATACAGATCTAACTCTTAAGATTTCCAAGGGAAGAGCAAATTTAAACTAGCATTTTAAACCTATTCCAGAAGTCTCCAAACTTCTCAGTTCAAGGTGCTCTTAAAGTTTCAGTATTTTCCCCCCATGGCACCCCTCAGCCAAAATAAATACCTATCTGTTACACAGTTAGGTCTAGCCAACCTAACACATATAGTTCTTAACAACTTAGCAGTCATTTGAAGACAATGTACATGAATCGAAAAAAATAACAATTTTTGAACAACCACAATTAAGATTAATGGGATGTGTATATGTCCGATGGCTCTAGCAGAGCCTCCCCAGTCTTGGAATCAGACTGGACACTGCCACTCGCCTTTCCTGTTCCATATGGATTTTCTTGTGACACTTGCCTTTTATCACAGCAACCACGGAAAACCCAGCTTTGCAAACATATGGCATCATTTAAAGGAGAGTAGCCTGATAATGTTGAAGCCATGAACTACGACAAGCTAATAATTTGTGCTGCATTCAATAGATGTCACTGGGTTTCTCTCAAAAATTTAAATTATGCTGCAGCCCTGTGAGTCTTCTGTAGCACCCCTGAGCACCAATTTACACAGTTGGGAAACCACAAGACTATGACGGTTTTTGTCTAGCAAATGTACATCTAGCAAAAAAAGTATTTGCGATATGGTAAATTATATTATTAATATTCTAAGAATATTTGCTACTTATCCCCACTGAACTCAGTCTTGTGGGAGAAGTATACTTCCCACCCAAGTAATATCAATACTGGTCCTGCAACTTGCGTTGGGCAATAAAACGTGTGTGTGAAATGACTTGTGGCACTTTCAAGTAGAAGCTTGTTTCTACCGTCTGGTTCCCTCTCCCCTGTTGTGACATGGTATGTTCTAGAACAGTGGCTCCACCTTCAGCTGTAGTAGGATATAGGACGAAACCACAGCAAGCCTTCAATTCATGTGAACGTTGAGTATAAAATAACCTTAGTTTTGTGTGCTACTGAAGTATAAAGGTAATTTATCATCATGTCTCAACATAACTAACGCTGACTGGCACAGACAGATATTGCAATAATTAATATATTATCAATTAATACCTGTATACATTTTTAAATTTCATAGAAGCAATTTAATAGATAAATAAGATATTTATTTTTCTCAATTCTATAAGGTTTATACCTTATAGTGTTTAAAAACACTTAAACTTGGCCGGCCGGGATGGCTCACGCCTGTAATCCTAGCACTGTGGGAGGCCGAGGCGGGAGGATTGCTGGAGGTTAGGAGTTCGAGACCAGCCTGAGCAAAAGTGAGACTCTGTCTCTACTAAAAATAGGAAGAAATTAGCTGGACAACTAAAAATATATAGAAAAAATTAGCCAGGCATGGTGGTGCATGCCTGTAGTCCCAGCTACTTAGGAGGCAGAGGCAGAAGGATCGCTTGAGCCCAGGAGTTTGAGGTTGCTGTGAGGTAGGCTGACTCCACAGCATTCTAGCCCAAGCAACAGAGTGAGACTGTCTCAAAAAAAAAAAAAGCATATAAATTACTATATCACAAAATTGGTTTATTATAGTTTGGTAAATGTGTTTCAATCTAATTGGTTTTCTTTGTCAATCCCATGTATTTTATTTTCTGCATTTAGAAACATTATTCTGAGAGAGGT
>CAUYRT010022994.1:0-47576 GCA_963574885.1 Lepilemur ruficaudatus
TTTTTGAATGTAACAAGATAAGTCAACTTGAGTGGTAATATATTTTGGGAAATCAGTTCACTACAAATTGTGACTGTAAACATTGTACTGTAAATGCTTTGTAGTTTTCCCCCAATTAAAAAAAAAAAAAACAAAAAACCAAGCATTCAGTTTTTGAATATGTTTTTTGGTATATTGATTAAAAATCAAGGTAGAGATTTCCAGGATACAATTCAAAACAGGAGTTAGAAGCTGAGAAGAAAAGTCATAGCTGGACATAAGACTTTGGGAATTATCAGCATCTAGATTGTATTTAAGAACACGGGAAGAATGAGATGAGTTGAATAGGCAATAGAGACAGAGGAGGGGGCAGTACTGAGCAACTCTTGGTGGCCTAGGAAGGGAGGAGCTGGCAAGGGAGACTACTTATTCCACTGAATTGTGTTTTTCTGTTGTTTGTTTTTGTCTGTGTCTACAGCTGGACTCTAAGCTCTATGAGTAGTGTCCATGTCTGATTTACTTTTGATTCTTGGTGTCCAGCAAAATTCCTGGTATATATACAGCAGCTGTTCAATTTGATTTTCCTCAGTGAAAGAATAAACATGAGTGCTTCCATTATTAACTGGATGACCTGTGCACCTTGTTTTCCATTTCTGAAAGAAGAGATGACTAAACAATATATTTTTTGTGATTCCTTCCAGTTCTAAAATTTTTATTCCTGAGTTCCTATGTTCTATACCCAGTAAGACAATATCCCAGATTTCTGTATCCATCTTGTGATTCAGAATTAGTAAATATATTCATCGGTAAGTTAAAAAAATGAAAGATTTTTACGCGGCTTCTGATCTTTCATCTAGGCTACTTCATCTAGGTTTCTTCATCTCTAAAGTGAGGGATTTTGATTTCTGGGCCTCTACAGCCCTTCGTAGCTTTCAAACTCTGCATTCCATTGTAGGGGAGGCTAAAGATTGCCTCTACCCATTGTCGTTCTTAAGTGGGATCTTCAGCTGGATCTAGGAATGAAGTTGACACAATACAGATTAACAAGAGAAAAGTACACAAGTTTTATTAGTTTTACACCTATATGGAGATCTTCACAAAAGAGTGATGTCTGAGGAAATGACCAAAGCAAGATGCTTTTATATTTGTCAGATAAAGAACAACAAATTTGTGAAGAAATGGCAGCACAGAGGGATCTCTAGGCTAGAGGCTCTAGAGGCAGTAAATTCTAACAGAATCACTAGGAGATACATGGGAGGTGTGAGGCTAGTGGAACATAAGGGTTACTTTGGGGAATTTATTTATTCAGGCCTATGGCAGCAACAATTCCCAGTCTCCAGTGATCAGGTGTTATTTTCTCACCCTGGTATGGGATTCCTCCCAAAGGAATCCTTATAGCTTGCTGTAGGAAAAGGCAGATCAGATAGATTTTTCTGCAATTACAGCTTCTCCAGTGTTTTCAGCTTGAAATAATCAATACACCAAGTAGGTGCATTTTGGGGTGGCATGTCCTTAGCTCCTTTACGTATACACTGGAAAGAATATTAATAGGAGCTAACTTGGATTTTGTGCCTTTCGTGGGCTTCATACTTTTCCAAGTTATTTCTTTGAATTATTAATTTGTTATGAGCTGAACTGTGTCCCCTCCAAATTGGTAGGTTGAAGTCCTAACCCCAAGTACCTCAGAATGTGACTGGACTTGGAGATAAGTCCTTGTTTTAGTCCTTTTTCTGTTGCTTATATCAGGATACTTGGAATTGGGTAACATAAAGAAAAGGGATTTATTATAGTTCTGTAAGTTGAGATGTCCAAGGTTGAGCAGCCACATCTAGTGAGGGCCTTCTTGCTGGTGGGGACTCTCTGCAGAGTCTGGAGGTAGCGCAGGACATCACATGGTGAGGGGGCTCATTGTACTAGCTCAGGTCCCTCTTCCTGTTCTTATAAAGCCATCAGTCCTTCTCCCATGACAACCCATTAATTCATTAACCCATTAATGGATTAACCCATTCATGAAGGCAGAGCCCTCACAACCCAATCGCCTCTTAAAGGTCCCACCTCTCACTCAACACTGCCACACTGGGGACTGAATTTTAACATGAGTGTTAAACAGGACAAACATCCAAGCCATAGGAGGCCTTTAAAGAGGCAATTAAGTTAAAATAGCGCTATTAGGGTGGATCCTAATCTAATATGACTGGTGTCCTTATAAGAAGAGATTAAGACAGAGTAAGAGAGTGAGAGAGCAAGAGAGAGAGACCAGACAGGTGCACACGAAAACAACTATGTGAACACGTAAGTGAGACGCCATCAGAAAGCCGGTTAGAGAGGCCTTAAAGAAATCAAGGTGCTGACACCTCCATTCTGGGTTTCTAGCCACTAGAACTGTGAGAAAATAAGTTTCTATTGTTTAAACCATACAAGACTTCCTAGGGCTGCTGCCGTTTTGTTATGGCTGCCCTAGTAAACTCATACACCATTTAACACATGTAAAAATCCTATGAGTTTGGTACTATTTTCTTACCTACATTTACAGGTGAGGACATAGAATTCAGTGAGGAGAGGTGGTGCTGTTTGCTCGTGGTCCTAACCACTACACGTTAATTGAAGCAGTGAATGTAGAAGTGAAGTAAGAAAACAAAGCTTGTTGGCTAATAATAATGAACGTTTGTTGGACATTTGGCAGGCATAATTGTATGCAATTTGCATGTATAAATTTATTCTTCATAATAATAGTCGTTAGCTATTGCTGAGTAACAAATTATCACCAAACATGGTTGCTTAAAACAACATTCATTATCTCACAGTTTTTATGGGCCAAGAATCCAGTTGCATCTTGGGCTGGGTACCTCTTACTCGGCGCCTCTCACAAAACCACACTCAGGTGTCAGGTGGGGCTGCAGTGGATGAGGGACTTGACTAAGTCAAAGCTCACACCATGCTTGTCGGCAGGAGTTAGGAGTTGGTAGACTAGAGGACTGAGGGCTTCAAGTCCTTGCGGAGTGTTGGTCAGAGGCCTGCCTCAGTTCCTTGCCGTGTGCACCTCTTCACAGGGCATCTCTGGACATGGAGGCTGGCTTCCATCAGAGCCGGCAAGAGAGAAGGGAAGGGGAGAGCAGGACAGAAGTTCCAGTCTTTGTGTCACTCAATCTCAGGAGTGACATCCCATCACTTTTGCTAGATTCTTTTGATTAGCAGAAGGTCATTAAGTCCAGCCCATACTTAAGGGGAGGGGATTACACAAGGGCATGGGTACCAGGAGAGAGAGAGAGAGCGAGGGAGAGAGAGAGAGAGAGAGAGAGAGAGAGAGAGAGAGCAGAGAGAGAGAGTGAGAGAGAGAGAGAGAGTGAGCACGAGCAGATAGTCTCTCTCTCTCTGGGGGGAGAGATTGCCTCCTGTGGGTGAGGGGACAGAGGCATAGAAATCACACAGCCAGTAAGTGGCAGAGACAGGATTTGAACCCAGCTAGTCGATTCCGGGACCTGTGCTCTTCAGCCTTATCTGCAATGCATCAATAGGCATAACAGATCAAATGCTATCAGCAAATATTTTTAAAACCCCTTTGGACTAGAGGTGATGGGCCAAATCCAGAGTCACTCTGTCCAATTGAAAAATCAGTTACAGTGTTTCGGGGGTTAAGGGACCAGCAAACTTTTTTTGTAAAGAGCCATGTAGTAAGTATTTTAAGCAGGGGGACCATGCGGTTTCTGTGGCAACCATTCGACTCTGCTGCTGTAGCTTGAAAGCACTCACAGATAACATTGAAATGAATGGGTGTGGCTGTATTCCAGTAAAATTTTATTTACAAAAACAGGCAGCAGGCTGAATCTGGCCTGCAGGCTACAGTGTGCCAACTCCCGGTCTGAATCACTGTGGGCACAGAGATGTGCCAAGGAATTCTTATTGTAAAAGCTGGACTTACTTGCTTTATTGAGACCTCATGAGTCACTGAACCTAGGAAGGGAGCAGAAGCCATTTTTCAGCAGTAGAAGCAGAGAAGGGTGATGTATAATTCCATGGTCCCTGTTCCCCACAAGGCACCCCTTGAGTGCATTTAACCTTTGCCACTCTTTGTACTTGAGCAACTTGTTTGAACTGGGTGGAAGGAGCGCTGCCTTGCATTTCCCTTTGGGCTTTCATCCTATTGTAGTCTGGCTAGACTTTTCTCTGCCTGATGCCTAACTCTTTTTCCCTTCTTAACTCTCTTGCCTTAGGTCTAGTTTTTCCAAGGTTAACAGCTTTGCATCATATCCAAGTTTTCTCTTGAAGTTCCCATTCTGCTCCCTTAGGTGGAAGGATTCAATTTTCCCTAGGAGTTCCACAAGCTTGGTAAGTTTCCTAACTTGTAAACATAAATGCCTGTGAACTCTAGGAGACACTGTAGGCAGGGGATTATCATAGAACTTTCCTAAAATTAAGAGTGATCCTTGGATCCTAGTGAGTTCTAATTCTGAAAGATGTCTTTATTGGTACAGGCAGACTATAGGAAGCAGTGGTGGAGTGGTTTGCCTCACTAGGGGAGCGGACCCCAAAATGTGAAGTTTCATGAAGCCAAAGGCCACCTATGACAATGTATACCCTCACAAATGATCCCCACTACACTTTTAAAATGTAGTCTAAAAAGTGAACTTGTCAAATAGCAAACCAGTGATTCTATTTTTAGTATTTTTTTTTCCTCACTGGAGAAATTTATCTGGTAAGAAAAAAGTATTTGCAACCTCTGCCTCATTCTTTGTATTCTAATGCTGGTAACGACTTCAATAGCAATGTGATCAACAGTTTTCTAGCTCTTTACCCAGGGCATTGTTAGTCTTTTATACAGATTTATCTTATTTTATTTTGTGTCTTGGACCTCTTAATACTTAATAATATAATTTACTTTGATTACACTGCAGATGGACTTCTCCCAGACTCAATTTAAAAAATTAATGCATTTAATTTTAGTAGAAGTGCGTAACGAGATACCAGGTGACTCAGCTAAGTAAGAGAAGAGTTCCTAATTATACTTCTAAATCAAATTGTGCTCTGAGTGCCCTTCTGGGGTTAAGTACACAGAAGTCTAGGGCGGTTGAGGATTGCTGACTCAGTTTCCCCAAACTGTAAAATGGGGAGGGTGGGAATATTTGTATTCAAGGCACCCTGAGTTTTCTAAATATTTAAAATTTATATTCACTACACTTCCTAAAGCATAGTGTTTTGGGACGCTTAGCAATGAATGACGCTCCCTTTTTCCCTGTAGGCAGTTTTCTGAATTCCATTCGGCATCACCTGCTGTTTTATTACACATTTTCTCATAATTGCTTTTGTGTAATCAGGGTTTGTGGGATAAAGAAAAAAACGACTAGTCGTATCTCAAGGTATAGAATCCAGGGAGCACCTCAGTGCTATTTTAGGATTATTTGAAAATGGATTAACTGCATGCTTGTCTTATTTCTCATAACAATGTTTTCTCATTAGGCTGGATTTATTCATCACATTTCTCTTCATGTTGTAGTTTGTGCCATGAGAATGAATTATATACCTTTTCAGAGAGACTTCTAAAAATGATTAGGTGATGTTTTCTCCCCTGTGCCATTTGTAAGTGTCACAATGATGAAGAAAACAACTTTATAATGATTTTTCTGGGTAAGAAACTGAGACATATTTTTGGCAAGGGTGTGGATCATGTTTCCAGGGACAAGATCCAGTTACCAGATTTCGAGGAGGAAATCTTAATTGAGATAAAGCCTTGATAATATATTTTGATGGAAATGGTGTCTTGGAGGCAATGGACTTTGCCGATGAACATATTTGAAAAACTTTGTGGCCACTTGGTTTGGAACTTAGGATCTTTTAATTCTGGAGTTCTAGGCAGGGAAATACAAGTGTGAATGAATTTAGAGGTGAGCATGAGTTTATCATAAGAGTACTAAACTAACAAAGCATAAACGCTTTCACTTAAAACCTCAAAGCATGTTGTTGACTACAAAAGGGGCCCTGAATAACTGATTAATACTCTTTTGTAGGGAATTGAAAAGGGAGACAGAGATCATATAGAATTTTCTAAATAGAAAGTCTTAAGAGTGGTGGAAATAGGAATTCAAGAAAGAAGATAATAATGGATTTCAAAAACACTAGAAGTTCACTATGACCTGGAAGAAATGATGGAGGCTGAGAAGCTATAACAGGAGGACCTGTTAGAGGCTTGTCACCCAGGATATGGTCCATGGACCAGCAACACTGTCATCACCTGAAGCTTTCTAGAAATGCACAGTTTTGGGCCTCACCTGAAGCCAATCACATTTTAACAAGATACTCTGGTGATTTGTATGCACGTTCAGGCTTGGGAAGCATTACTGTAACATAAAACACTTAAAAATTTTTCCTTTTACCAACTGTGCTTCACTAGCATAAGGTTACACTTCCTTCATCATGTGTGGAACCACACTATTTGATTCTACATTGAATAATGTTTGTATAAGCATAAAAATGAAAATGCTATTTTATAACTTTTAGTTGGTGCCTATATAGGCAAAGCCTGTTACACTTACGGTTAGAGTTATGGAACAGAATCTAAAGGTCATAAACCTAGACGAGTTAAAATAACAATAATAACAACAAAATGAGGGGTAGAGAAGGGTAAGAGAGGCGAGAAAAAGAATAAGCAAAAGGAATAATTTTCTCATATGTAATAGCAAGAAGTCAACAGATGCCTGTTAAAGTTGAAAATATATGAAAAAGAATTTATCATATCTCAAGTTATAAAAAGACATGTAAGAATATAGTCAACAAAATGTGGGGTTTAGCGGGGGGTGGGGAGGTGAAAGGCAGCGTTAATGGACCAAATTCTTTATCCTTCATGGCCAGGAGTTAATAGGTGCTGTCCAGGGTTGATGAATCATGAAATAAAGGCAGAAGCATGTAGCAAATGTGAATCATATTCCAAAAATCCAGGTATGTGAGAAATGTTACATTTCCTTATTTCTTCAAAGCCAATTAAATCAAACTACAATCGCTACCCTGCCAATTTGGTAAGAATTAAATTACAGTTAGAATTAAGGATTGCCCTCCTCACCCACACTCGTGTAGTTTAAGAGTCTGCAACTTTGTAACCTTGAGAAGGTTTGTTTGCTTCTCTGAACCTCAGTTTCTTTCCTAGTCTGAAGGTGACACCCCTGCTGGCCTCACCTAATCCCCAGAGTTACTGTGAGGATCAAAATCAATTAAGTTTACAGAACAGTTGCGTAGCACCTTAGCATAGCACCCAACAACCAATAGATATCAAAATAAAGAGACACACATGCTCCAATGTTTCTATTCACATGGAGTAAAAACTCCAGCAGTCAGAGGTAGGAAGACATGTACAAAAACAAATGAGTCTATGTACGTAGAAGAATTTTGAAAACTGTGAAATATACTACAAGACTTGTGAGTAACTACAAGACATTACTAATTTTGCCTAACAGCTTGCGGCAGACTTTCTAGCTGTTAAGGAGATAGAAATATATTCTTAGTCATAGGCTCATGTAAAACTCTTAGTTTATAATCAGAAGTAAAAACATTTGCTGCAATGCTGGCTAAAAGGAAGAAGTGCTCAGGAATGAATTCCTCCTGAGGGGTAAAGGGGAAAAATGGGTCGGTCACATTTTAAAAATCCATGTGTTGACTTCTGGTTTCTGGTCCTTTGTGTAAGGAAGGGGATTGGAGACCAGGGCGGGGTGGGGGAGGGATGAATAGGTGGAGTACGGAGCGTTTTTAGGGCAGTGAAACTATTTCGTATAATACTGCAGTGGTGGATGCATGTCATTATACATTTGTAAAAAACCCATGCAGTGTACAACATCAAGAGTGAACCCTTAAACTATGTGCTTTGGGTGATAAGGGTGTGCTAATGTGGGCTCACCAGTTGTAACACACACACCATTCTCGTGTGGGATGTTGATAGTGGGTACGTTGTGTGTGTGTAGGGACAGAGGGCATATGGGAACTCTCTGTACTTTCTGTTCAACTTTGCTATGAACCTAAAATTGCTTTGAAAAATTAAAGTTTATTAATTATAAAGAATTCATGTGTTGCAAAATTGTCCTCCATTGTATTCAGTTCAGAATTATTGTTTTCTTTCCTTCCACTTAAGAGAAAAGACTCATAATCTTGAAATTTCATTCTTTTTCACCCGCTGAAAGAAACGGACTTTATTAAGAAAGGACTCATCCTGTTAGGATTTTAACATTTCCTTTAGGTTAGTGTCAACTGAACCTTTTTATTTTTTTTTATTTTTTTTTTTTACAATGTGTCAGGCCTGTACTTGTCTTCATGAGCTTTTAACTCATTGGATTTCACTCAGAGATGGGCCCCGGAGTGCAAGATAGAACAACTGGAAAAGCAGGGTGGAGCTGGACAGTGGAGCACTGTGTGTGCATGGTTAGCAATGTTCATTTTATTTCCCTGGCATTGAGGATCTGTGAGAGCTTTTGGAGATGGGCAAGCATATTAGTTAGGAAAGATGCAAAATTCCATCTCAAATCACACCCTGAAAGTAGTGGCTTAAAGACTATGGGTATTGATTTTTCCCTCATTTTACACATCCAGGTGGGCACATCCAGGAGATCATTTAGGATCTCAGCTCTAAGTCATTCCTTTTTCATTCTCTGAGCATTGCCTTGTGCCTGCTCAAGCTATATCCCAAGCTATATTCCAGGTTCCAGCCAAGAAGAAGAGGAAAGAGAATGTGGGAAAGTGTGTTGGTTGTCTGAAGCCCTCAATGCAGAAGGGACACATGTCACTGCTGCTCACTTTCCTTCAACAATAAGGTAGTCTTATGGCCACAGCTAACAGCAACTTGCCTAGATAGCCAATACCCGGCCGTAACTTTATTATTAGAGATGATTTTCGTGGATACCTAGTCATATTTACCACAATAGAGAAATAATCAGATACATGTTTTAGAAAGAATATTCTGATTTTGTGTGTGTTTTCTACAGCACCTAGCACAGAGCTGTCTAAGTGGTAGGCATTCCATCAAAAATTGTTGACTCATTGATTGATTAATAGATTGATATTCCCAGTGTGTGGCTTGAGGGCCATCTCATTTACTTATGGTGGCCTGTAGAGATCCACCCGGTGTACCAGCCCAATGATGCCTTCTTCCACATGATTTAGGAAAGGGTGGTTGCTGAAGTTCTGTTCTGCTCTGTTAGAATCATGTCTGGAAAGTTTACAGCCCTCATGAGACAAAAGGGAATGCCACAAGACCCCAAATCAGGAGGTTTGGAATGACCCAGTGTGCCATTCTACCTTGCCAGGAAAGAGCTGACAACAGTTGTTATAGTGCATTTATACCTCTGCAGTTTATAGGGAGGGATTTTATGTGGAAATTAAAATAAGTCTTTAATCATTTATTTTCCCTCTTTCTTCTTTCCAATGGTGAATCATATGTAGTGGTAATGAGAGAAGCCTGCTCTAATGGGGTGGTGTATTTTATCACTGACATTGTTTAAAACAGCTATCCCTTGGTAATAATACAAAGTGGACTCACTTTTTTGTCAATTTTTTTTTTTTTTGAGACAAAGTCTCGCTCTGTTGCCCAGGCTAGAGTGAATGCCATGGCTTCAGTCTAGCTCACAGTGACCTCAAACTCCTGGGCTCAAGCGATCCTCCTGCCTCAGCCTCCCGAGTAGCTGGGATGACAGGCATGTGCCACCATGCCTGGCTAATTTTTTCTATATATGTTTAGTTGACCAATTAATTTCTTTCTATTTATAGTAGAGACGGGGTCTCGCTCTTGCTCAGGCTGGTTTCGAACTCCTGACCTTGAGCGATCCACCTGCCTCAGCCTCCCAGAGTGCTAGGATTACAGGTGTGAGCCACTGCGCCTGGCCAGTTCCATATACATTTTAGAATTGTTTTTTCTATTTCTGTGAAGAATATCATTGGTATTTTGATAAGGATTGCATTGAATCTGTAGATTGTTTGTGGTAGTATGGTCATTTTAACAATATTAATTCTTCTGATCCATGAGTATGGAAGGTATTTACATTTTTTGTGTCCTTTTTTAATTTCTTTTGTCAGAGTTTTGTAGTTTTTGCTGTAGAGCTCCATGGCCAAATCTATTCCTAAGTATTTTTCTTTCTTTTTTTTTTTTATAGCTAGTTGTAAATGGGATTGCTTTCTCCATTTCTTTTATCAATTAGTTTACTATTGGTGTACAGAAATGCTACTGATTTTTTTGTTTTTGACAAGTTCTTGCTATACCTATCGCCCAGGCTGGAGTGAAGTGGTACAATCATAGCTCAGTGAAACCTCAAACTCCTGGGCTCAAGTGATCCTCCCACCTCATCCTCCCAAATTGCTGGGATTAGAGGCATGAACCACTACACTACACTTGGCTGATTTCTTTTCTTATTTTTTGTAGAGAAAGGGTCTTTCTATGTTGCCAGGCTTGTCGTGTACTCCTGGCCTCAAGTAATCCTGCCTCCACCTCCCAAAGTGCTGAGAGTTTCGGGCATGAGCCACTGTACCCTGCCATTACTGCTTTTTATATGTTGATTTTGTATTCTGCAACTTTACTAGATTTGTTATCAGTTCTAAGAGTTCTTTGATGGATTGTTTAGGTTTTTCTAGCTATATGATCATGTTGTCTGTAAAAAGGGACAGTTGGACTTCCTTTTTTCCAATTTGAATGGGCTTTATCCTTTCTCTTGCCTAATGGTTCTGGCTAGGACTTAAAGTACTATGTTGAATAAAAGTGGAGAAAGTGAGCATCCTTGTCTTGTTCCTGTTCTTGGAGAAAAAGCTTTTCTCCATTCAGTATGATATTAGCTGTGAGTTTGTCATATATGGCCCTTATTATATTGAGGTAAGTTCCTTCTACACTTAATTTGCTGAGAATTTTTAATTGTGAAGTGATCTTGAATTTTATCACATTCTCTTTCCGTGTCTATTGAGATGATCATATGGTTTTTCTTCATTCTGTTGATGTGATGTATCACATTTTTTGATTTGCATATGTTGAACCATCCTTGCATCCCTGGTATAAATCTCGTTTGATCATGGTGTTATCTTTTCGGTGTGCTGTTAAATTCAATTTGCTAGTATTTTGTTGAAGATTTTTACATATGTGTTCATCAGGGCCATTGGACTGTAGTTTTCTTTTTTGTTCTTGTGTCCTTTTCTGGTTTTGGTGTCAAGGGTAGTAATTTGAGAATAGTTGGTATTAGTTCTTTTTGAAAAGTTTGGTAGAATTCAATAGTATAGCCACCTGGTCCTGGGCTTGTCTTTGTTGGAAGACTTTTTACTACTGATTTAATCTTACTACTTTTTAATGGTCTGTTTAGGTTTTCTATTTCTTTGTAGTTCAATCTTGGTAGCTTATATGTGTCCAGGAATTTATCCATTTCATCTAGGTTTTTCTATTTGTTGGCATATATTTGTTCATAATAGTCCCTAATTATCATTTATATTTCTTTGCTATTAGTTGTTCCTGTTTTCATTTCTGATTTCACTTATTTGGGTCTTCTCTCTCATTTCTTTTTTAGTTAGTCTAGTGAAAGGTTTGCCAATGTTGTTTTCCTTTGTTAAAAAACTCCAAATCTTCCTGTCATTGATCTTTTGTGTTATTATTATTTTTGTCTCTTTTTCATTTGGTTCTCCTCTGATCTTTATTACTTCTTTCCTTCTACTAACTTTAGGTTTGGTTTGTTCTTGCTTTTCTAGCTCCTGAGGTGCACTGTTAGGTTGTTTATTTGAATCTTACTACTTTTTTTTTTTTAATGTAGGCGTTTATTACTATAAGCTTCCCTCTTGGTACTGGTTTTGTTGTATTTTATAGGTTTTGGTATGTCATGCTTCTATTTTTATTTGATTCAAGAAATTTTTATTTTCTTCTTCATTTCTTCTTAGACCCATTGGTTGTTTAGGAGCATGCTGTTTAATTTCCAGGTATTTGTATAGTTTATAGAATTCCTCTTGTTATTGATTTCTAGTTTTATTCCATTGCAGTTTGAGAAGACACTTGATAGGATTTTGATTTTTCTCACCACTCACAAAAAGTAATTCAAAATTGATAAAAGGCTTAAATGTAAGGCATGAAACCATATGAATTCTAGAAGAAAATGTTGGAAAAACTCTTCTAGATATCGATCTAGGTAGAGAATTTATGAAGAAGACCCCAAAAGCAAAAGAGCAACATCAAAAATGAATAAATGGGACTTGATTAAATTAAAAGCTTTCTTCACAGCTAAGGAAATAATCAACAGAGCAAATAGACAACCTACAGAATGGGAGAAAATATTCATAAACTATACATCTGATAAAAGGCTAATAACCAGAATCTACAAAGAACTCAAACAAATCAGCAAGGAAAAACAAAAAATCCCATTACAAATGGGCAATAGACATGAACAGAAGCTTTTGAAAAGAAGATAGACAAATGGACAATAAACAGATGAAAAAGTGCTCAATGTTATTAATCATCAGGGAAATGCAAAGTAAAACCACAATGAGATATCACCTTAGCCCAGTTAGAATGGCTTTTATTAAAAAGTCCTAAAACAATAGATGCTGGCATGGATGCAGAGAGAAAGGAAAGCTTACACGCTGTTGGTGAGACTGCAAATTAGTACAACCTCTGTGGAAAACAATATGGAAATTCCTCAAAGAACTAAAAGTATAGCTACCATTTGGCCCAGCAATCTTACTACTGGGTATCTACCCATAGGAAAAGAAGTAATTTTATCAAAAAGACAACTGCACTCAAATATTTATTGCAGCACAATTCACAATTGCAAAGATGTGGAATCAGCCCAAGTGCCCATCAATTCATGAGTGCATTAACAAAATGTGGTGTGTATATATATGAATACACACACACACACACACACACACACACACACACACTGAAATACTACTCAGCTAGGAAGAAGGAATTAATGACTTTTGCAAAAATTTGGGTGGAACTGGAGACCATTATCCTAAGTAAAGTATCTAAAGAATGGAAAAACAAATACCACGTGTACTCACTATTAAACTGGACCTAACTGATGAGCACAGATGTTCACAGAGGGAAGTAAAACTCAATAGAAATCAAGCAGTTGGGAGGGGGGAGGAGGGGATAGGTGAAAACCTACCTAATGGGTACAGTGAACACTATCTGTGTGATAGGCACACTTATAACCCTGACTCGCACGTAACAAAATTGATTCATGTAACCAAAAACATTTTTACCCCCATAATATTTTGAAATTTAAAAAAAAACTTTTTGAGACTTGTTTTGTGGCCTAACATATGGTCTATCCTGGAGAATGTTCCACGTGCTGATGAGAATGTTTGTTCTGCAAGTGTTGGATAACATGTTCTATAAATGTCTGTTAGGTTAGGTCTGTTAGGAATGTGTATATTTATTCTCAAGGGGAAGAAGGTGAAAGTATAACAATGATTTTCACTGGTGATGGAATCATATCAATTTTAGTTTAATATTTTCTTTTTTCTGTTTTTAAGATATAATCATGAATTGCTCAGGTAATTTGTTTTAATTAATGATAAAATTTAATAGTGGCAGCAGCAACTACTTGAAGCTTAATTTCCCATTATTTAGTTAATTCAACAGACTAATTGAGGTGATATTGTTGACTACCTGCCTCATAAAAAATGTTCAAAAAAATTTTTTAATGTCAGGGACTACATCTAGTTCCATAATGACTTAGGATATTTTGCATTATATTTTATGATTAAACTTTTTATGGAATTGATAAACATTTAAAATGACAAATAAGTTTGCAGCAATGCAAGACAAACATAGCATCACATCATTCAACTGACTGTTAAATCTCATTTGTTTGAATTAGATAAAATTAAATTACTTTCTAACAAAAAATAGTGGGAAAATCTCAAGCCTTTGGTTTCATTTAGTTTAAGTTCAGAACCTAGTCCTCTGCAATGGCTTCATCTTAAAAGTGTATAATTTTAAGAGACATTCTCTGATTTTGCTCATGTTAGAAACATCTCTAAGAAACCTTTTCCAATAAGTTTTACAGTACAGATTTGAGCCTTGGATGAAAGTATCATTGCCTAAAGTTGGTAAAATTTAGAACACAAAAATAGACTGAATTATGTTAGAACTAAGATGTTTTAATTTCGTCTTATACCTTTTCCCTTAAGTGTTTGGGGCATACAACTTGTTTCTTGAGGGATTTATTTTCTTTTTTGCTTTCTTGAGTTTATTCTCATGAGAAACACCTGCAATATTTCATGAAAATCATAGCCTTTATATATTTTCAAAGATTTTTTTCCCCTTTTAAATAACTGGATCTGTTTACTAAGTATCAGTTAGAACAACCAACCTGAAACTTTGGTTTACATACCAATAATTTATGGCTTTCCATCAGTGATTTTCCATTGTGGGTTTGTATTATTTTTGGGAAATCTGAACTTTCCTTAGGAAATGGGAATTTTTTTTCTTTTCTTCTTGTTTTTGGTCAAGGAAAGAAATGGTATTTATGGGTAAATTTCAACATAAATTGGAAGACATAAACATGTAATTATATCACAATTTGTCAAGTACTTTGGAAAATTATGACATGGAATAAATCATAGGTGGCACAAAGAGAGGGTAAAAAAATGTGACTGAAAAAATTACAAAATGGTTTACCTTTAAAGGAATTTGGCTATGAATTGGAATATACAATAAAACTTGAGCTATGATTTGGCACTAGTGTCCTTCAAAATACTGTTGTAATAACTTTTTCAGGGTATGCAGTGGCTGTCCTGATGATACTTTAAAATAGGAATGGATGAAACAAGGAAGCTGGAGCTTGGGTTCTCAGTGGAACAACAGATAATCCCAATTACAAAATATATTCATTTGGGAAAATCTCAGGAAGGAAATACACCTAAACAAGTTCATTTTGTCGTATAATGAGTATCTATTGCATACTTCCTGCCTGCCAGGCACAGGGAATTCGGTGAACAAGACAGACAGGGCTCTTGTTTTCAGGAAACTTAATTTATTGAGCTGTAAATAGGTTCTGTCTCAGAGTATTATGGGTGCTTTTTATTTTTGTGTTCCTTTATATTTTCAAAATTTATTTCTGAAAATAAGATTTTAGAGGAAGAAAATAAATGAAGATTATATCTTAAAAAGTGACCATAGGATAAATAAAATGTATCCAAAAGTCCCTTTGTTTGCTGAAATCTATACTCCTGCTCCTAGTCTTTCTGGTTTTTGGCCTTCCATTGTGAATTTTTCTTCTCTCATTTATTAATAACTGCTCAGATTTGGTTCCTTTTCGTTGCTTCTCCAGCAATTGCTCTGTGTTTATATACTTTCCGCCTCAAGGTTTTGTATGCCCTATGTTTTCCCAGCTTTGCAACCCTCTGGTTCAACATCGATTTTTTAAAAAAATTCCTTTTCCTTTATCAGTTCAGTCAGTTCATTTTGGCCTCTTCCCTTAAAATGGCCAATATAAAACACCAAAAAACTACAACCAACAACATTTAATGTTCTTCTATAATTATATGCTTCATTCTAAATTAGAGGAGAATTCCAATTGCCTTATTCTCTACTTAGCGAAATGTTTGAATAAAGAGAAGGACAGTGTGGTGGTATATTCTGTATTGACTCTCATTCTCTTAGTAAATAGTTAAGAGCTAACACTTATTGTGTGATTACTGTGTGTTAGGCATCATGGTAAACACTCCAACAAACACTATTTCCATTAAAATTTGTAACTATTGTATGAAGTAAGTTGTGTTAGTTTTCTGGATTGCCATAATAAATTACCAGAAACTGGGTGGCCTAAAACAACAAAAATGTGTACTGTCACAGCTCAGGATGCAAGTCCAAAATCAAGGTGTCATGAGGGTTTATTCCTTTTAGGGAAATCAGAGAATTTTTTCCATGCCTCTTTCCTAATATCTGGTGGTTTCTGATAGTCCTTGGCATTCTTTGGCTTGCAGCTGCATAATTTCATCTCTGTCTCTATTGTCACATGGCTATCATCCCTCTGTGTTTGTGTGTTCATGTGGTGTTCTCTTCTTATGAGGACCCTAGACAAATTAGATTAAGAGCTCAGCCTACTCTAGAGAGTACTAGTAGTATCTGCAACAACCCTATTTCCAAATAAAGTCACATTCTGAGGTCTGGATGGGGCATGAGTCTTTGGAGGACACAATGAACCCTATACGTAGTATTATTATTCCACAAAGAGTCAGGACAGTTAAGTAATTTACCTAAGGTTCCATATTTCATGGGGAGTTTGGACTCAAACCCAAATCTCTCTGTTGACAAAGTCCATTCTCTTAATCACTATGCTGGGAGGTATGAGAAACCTGTTCATCTCTAAGTGTATATATAATTTAGTTGGGAAGTTAAGACATAAAAATTTAAAAAATATTAAAGTGAAGACTGTAAAGAAACTACACAGGATAAGCCACAAGGTATCCACTATCTTTTCAAATAAAATAGCACACAGATATAACTGTGTTCTATTTTTCCTTTCCTTAAAATTATGCAGGAAGAAATACAGAATACAAAAATATATTTTGTATACAGGCACGGTGGCTCACGCCTGTAATTCTAGCACTCTGGGAGGCTGAGGCTGGTGGATTGCTCACGGTCAGGAGTTGAAGACCAGCCTGAGCAAGAGCGAGACCCCATCTCTAATAAAAAAATAGAAAGAAATTAATTGGCCAGCTAAAATATATAGAAAATATTAGCCAGGCTTGGTGGCGCATGCCTGTAGTCCCAGCTACTTGGGAGGCTGAGGCAGAAGGATTACCTTAGCCCAGGAGTTTGAGGTTGCCGTGAGCTAGGCTGATGCCACGGCACTCTAGCCTGGGCAACAGAGTGAGACTCTGTCTCAAAAAAAAAAAAAAATGTAAACGTGACTATTTCGTGTGTAGGTGTCATTACTTTCTGCTTCCTTCAATGAAAGTTAGAATCAAAGTCTTCTGCTAGATTCTCTGATTCTTATAGTTCTTCTTATCTTTGTTTATATATAATAATGCATCTTAAATTTAACCAGGCCAAGGTCAAATCTTTCCCCAAGAATCTTCACTTTTCTTCAAATAGAATTAGGTATTATCTATAAATATCTTCTCTTTTGTATCTGGAGACTCACTCTCAGGTTTTGGGGCCTATGGACACAACTGTCCGTGCTAAAGACGTATGAAGGTACTACTAGGAACCACCTTTTGGGAGCTGAAGATGACAGGAGTAGACATTAAGTGTGCTTCTGGGTTTGGGGCTTAAAGAAGAGCAAGCATTATCTAGGCCAAATCTGGGGCTGAGTTGGACCAAACTACACTGGGTAGGAAGAGCTGAAGGAACCCCATCGTAAGTCACAGTATTGGGGTACAAGTACAAAATGGAACCAGCCACAGAGTTGACTTGCTGCTGATTCTCTAAGCTACACTTCTTAGTGTCCTTAAATTTTCTCAAATGTCTGATTTGTATCAGTCAGAAAACTTAGGACAGGAATAAGCTAAAGTGATCTTGCTGTGTAGCTTTTGCTGAGGAGGTGCATAGCTCACAGAGATTAAGTTGGCAGCTCATATTAAATCTAGACTGTTGGACTCTATAGAGCCCATACTTTTAATTATTACCCTGTAATTCTTCCCAGGAAAAGTAGTATTATTTGTAAATAATAATTTTATAGGTCTTTATTGGGGGAGAGAAGTAACTTTTATTAAGCACCTAATATGTGTGAGAAATTTTGTTAGGTGTTTAACATATGTTATCTCATTTAATTCTCACCGTATCTTTCTTTGTTCCTCAAAATAATGCTGCCAAGAGATAATATTATTATACTTATAATACAGGTAAGAAGTATGAGACTTACAGACACTAAGGCTTCTCCAAAGCCACTTTGGTTAGGAAACTCTATGCAGAAATAACCATGTCTGAGGGGTTTTGTTAATTGTTTTTGTTTTCATTTTTTATTTTCCACCACAGCAAACCCCAGTCCAGAATAGTGCATTAGGGGGCATGTTGGCATCAGTGCCATTATGTTTATCCTAATTTTAGGTCATCTCCTTCCTATTTAGAAAATGTAGTAAAGTGAGTTTGTGATCATCAAATAGCCATGTGCTCCCTACATTTTTCCAGCCTCTCTATGAAGTTAGGGGCATCAAGAACATCTTTCATGCCGACGTTTGTTATTTTGGGACTTTTTGATAAAATCCATTCTCACTGGAATTAAGTGACATCTCATTGTGGTTTTGTTTTGCATTTCCCTGATGATTAGAGATGTTGAGCATTTTTTCATATGTTTCTTGGCCATTAGTCTAACTTTTGAAAAATTTCTGTTCAGGTCTTTTGCTCAATTTTTAGTGGGTTTTTTTGATTTTTTTCTTATTGTTTTGCTTGAGTTCTTTACAAATTCTAGTTTATTAGCCCTTTATCAGATGTATAGCATGCAAATACTTTCTCCCATTCTGTAGGTGGTCTGTTTGCTCTAATAATTGTTTCCTTGGCTGTGCAGAAGCTTTTCAATTTGATCAGGTCCCATTTATCTGTTTTTGTTGTTGCTGTGATTGCCATTGGGGTCTTCTTCATAAATTCTTTGCCTAGGCCAATATCTAGAAGTTTTTCCAACATTTCCTTCTAGAATTATTGTGGTTTCATGCCTTAGGTTGAAGTTTATTATCCATCAAGAGTTGATTTTTTGAGAGGTGACTGGTACGAATCCTGTTTTGGTTTTCTACATGTGGCTATCCAATTTTCCTAGCACAATTTTTTGAATAGGGATTCTTTTCCCTAATGTATGTTTTTGTCTGCTTTGTCAAAGATTAGATGGCAATATGAGGATGGTTTTATATCTACGTTCTCTGTTCTGATCCATCGGTTTATGTCTCTGTTCTTATGCCATTACTATGCTGTTTCAGTTACCTTGTAGTATAGGTAGCCTTGTAGCCTTGTAGTATAGCTTAAAATCTGGTAAATTGATGCCTCTCACTTTGTCCTTTTCACTTACATCTGCTTTGGCTATACAGGGTCTTCTCTGGTTCCATATGAAGCATAGAATTACTTTTTTTAGATCTGAAGAAAATGATGTTGGTATTTTGATAGGAATTGCATTGAATCTGTAGATCACTTTGAGTAGTATAGACATTTTAACAATGTTGATTCTGCCGACCCATGAGCACGGTATGTTTTTCCATTTGTTTATGTCCTCTGCTATTTCCTTCCTCAGTGTTTCATAGTTCTCCCTGTAGAGGTCTTTCCCCTCCTTAGTTAAGAGTTAGGAACACTCATGCACTGCTGGTGGGACTGCAAACTAGTACAATCTCTGTGGAAACTAGTATGGAGATAGCTCAAAGAACTAAAAGTAGAAATACCATTTGATCCAGCAATCCCACTACTGGATATCTACCCAAAGGAAAAAAAGACATTCTATAAAAAAGAAACCTGCACTCAAATGTTTATAACAGCACAATTCACAATTGCAAAGATGTGGAAACAACCCAAGTGCCCATCAATACATGAGTGGGTAAATTACGTGTGGTGTATGTATAACATGGAGTGCTATTCGGCCATAAAAATGATGAACTAATAACTCTTATAACTTGGATGGAACTGGAGACCATTCTTCTAAGATAAGTATCTCAAGAATAGAAAAGCAAATACCACATGTACTTACCATTAAGTTGGAACTAATTGATCAACACTTATGTGTGCATGTGGAAGTAACATGCATCGGAAATCAAACAGTAGGAGTGGGGAGGAGGGGTTGGGTAAACTCACACCCAGTGGGTACAATGCACACTGTCTGGGGATGGGCACACTTACAACTTTGACTTTAATAGTACAAAAGCAATTTATGTAACCAAAATGTTTGTGCCCCCATAATATTCTGGGGAAAAAAAGGGATATCTTTCAGTTAAATCATATTCAGGACACAATGAGAACTTCATTAGGGTTAGGTTTAATGACATTGTCAGAAGTTCAGAATTCTATTAGTAAATTTTACAGATTATATGAGCATTTTGCTGCTATTTGGGTATGTTTGATGATAGTTGATAAGAAGCATGCTATTTGGGATGAAAACCTCTTGTCTGCTTTATGATAACTGCAACTCCATCCAGGCTACAGCAGACAGTTTTAAGTATGCATAATCTTGTATTTTCAGATTTTAAAAAATGTTAATTTCAACCTAATTATTGGATATACAACCTAAAAGGTACCACTTTTGTTTTTGTTGACTCACAGTTTATAGAAAAATTTAACAATGCAGCACAAACCTACAAGGAGGATTTTCTTTCACATTTTGCCAGCAGAGAAGTAATAGAGCCAGCATTTCTGAGAAGAAAAAAGTAAGATATTCATTGAGGCTGCCTTCAGTTGCTTGGGCATACAGACCATCTGGCAATGAGAGGAGATGGGGGCTCAACATGCCCTTTGTTAATAAAGTGACTGCCACTGGGAGGAATAATTCCTCCTTTAATTGTGTACCTATTTGAGAAGAGAGAGCAAATAAAGGGTCTCCCTTCTCAGATTAAAATGATGAATGACCTTGAAGACTCAGCACTAGTCATCCTTGGAAAGCTGGATTCTCATCAACTCTGCTCATTATGAGTCCAGTCTGAGTGTACACAAAGCACCTATTCACTTCAGTGGGAGTTCTAAGGCACAATCAGTCCTGAGGGAGGTGATGTTTTTAAATCATGCTTCCTATCTCACTGAAAGGCTAAAATTGAAGGCAGAAAACATAGACAACTCAGTTATGAGCCTTAAACTTAGAGAAAGCATGCAATGTGGGTTTCACATTAGTATCAGTAATTAACTGCAACCACTACTTTCAGCTGGGAGCTTGTGATGCTTGATGTCACTCAGTCACTGATACTATGAAGGGGAGAGAGAAATGTAAAAGGATCTTCTTAGAAACAAATAGTTTACAATCTATCTGAGGATAGTGTAAGTAAAAGAGAGTTGCTAGAGTTCACAAAGCCTAGATTTTTATCAATTGGTGTTAATAGATATGATTTGATGATTTTATTTTTTAAACAAATATTAAATCAAACTTTGTGCTCCGTTCAGTTTCTGTTAAAGCAGTTATCAAGCAGTTGCTTGATAAATCTATTTTATTGAGGACAATGATTACAATGATGATGATAGAAATACAGATAATGATAGAAATATAGAAGAGAATAAGACAAAAGGAAACACCCTAGAATGGGGTCCTCTCTCACAGATTTCATGGAATATGGATATTGTAACCTAATGAGTTTAACCATATTTATTTCGTTTTGTTTCATTTTAGTCATTATTTCGGTTTCAATGCCGTACATGCTGTCAGGGAGAGTTGCTATATTGTGCCAAAAACTAAATGTTTCAAAACTGTGTTGATTCATCTGGAGTCATGTGGGCAACAACTGGAGTGGAATGAAGGTTATGGGTGAGTTTTTGTTATTCATTGTTAGTCATACCATTTGAAACCTTGAGCCTTAGGAATAAAGAGTTTGCCACTAAGCAATATCTAAAAATTACTAGGTTAATATTCGCTGACCTATTTTATGACCGGAACATGCCTTAAGTCTTTACTTTTGTCTCATAAGAATGAATTTTAAAATCAGCCTAGCCAGAGTCTAGAAACTCAAATTTAAAGTAATATATAGACCATTAGTAACTATATATTACCACTTAGAACCATGCATTAGTATCTTAAATAAGGAAATTTTAATGACAAATCTCATTAATCTTACTATGCCAGGTACATTGTAAGTGCATTGTTTTAAATATTTTCTCAATTTGTGTCAGTTAAGTACTATACAAAGACCTGTTCTCCATCAGGTTTCTCATTTCTTATGCTTTCTATCTCATATCATCTTCCCTTACCTACCCCTAATGATAGAATCTTTACACAAGTTGCGTATACCTAGCACGCTGCAGGTTTTTCATAACAGTTAAACAACAACTCTAATTACTATGCATAATTGAAGAGTAATTTTCCACAGTACAGGTGCAGTTACCTGAAATCTATTCTACAAAGTACATAACTCTTTTTCCCATTAATTTTGCAAGGAAACCAGGTATCTTTTAATAACCTCTTCCCCCCCCCCCCATATTTAGAAAGAAAATTGGGCTTTACTTTCTTTGGAATAAGAAATGTTCTCATATCAGTTTAATCATTTCAGGATAGTTTGCTCAGAAAAAGTTGATTCCATTGAGAAGGGAATGGGCTTTGCCATTACTAGAACTGACTAATGTTTACTTCAACAGCAATTATTTACTTTTTTTTGTTCTAAACAGCAACTATTAATACTCTTACTGAGGATCTAAATACTTCAGGTTAATATCATGAAAAAATTCGCTCTGTAAAAGCAAAGCTCCATCATTTTTTGTACTCTTAGCAGAGTGAAGTCAAATGGAGACAAAAAGACCTTGAAAGATCTCCTCCACAGAGAAAAGTTCTCTTGACTTTTTTGAAATATGATGTAGACAAAATAGTATTTTCTTTGGCATAATAAATATATAAATAAACATCAACTTCAGTTTTCTTAAGCTTTACAAAGTATAAATGTGTAGCTCTATGTACACATTTAAAAACATTCTTTCTTAGTAAATTTGTTCTGTTTTCAGTTTTACATTTACTAATGTATCCTTTAGTTTCAGGTAATATTTAATCTGTTAATGGAACATTAATGAACAGAAGGAAGAGTAAAATAGAAGTGTTGCCTTAGAAGGTTATAAATGGCCAGATATGGCTGCCTTGTGGTCTGATGACTCCCCGGCCTCTAAGCAAGTGATGTCTTCATCCTAAGGCACCTCTTATCTTTATGGCTAGGACTGAGAAAATTAAATCTTATTATGGAATCACTTGACATTCAGCTTCAATACCTCATGTTAACTTCAACTTAGTAATTATACTAAAGTTGTTATTGTTGTTCTTTAAAGAGATTTAATCCACTTTCCAGAACAGTCTGAAAGCCTTGTTATTCTCGTAAACAAAATGACAGTGGCCAGAGAAAGTTTGACATTTTATGCTTCAACATGCTGCATAGCACTTCCTCAAAAGCAAAAAGCTCAACACATTAAGTGAGGGCTCTTGAATTTACACACACACACCCTCTCTCTCTCTCACACACACTCACACTCACACAGTAATAACAGTCTTGCAGGACTTTGCAGGGCAGAGTCTATGCCTGGGTTTGCTGATTAATTTGTGTAATTCTTTTGCAAGTGTTACACAGTAGGTTTCTTGGGTATACATTAATACAGTAGACTTAAAGTCACATATGCACAACAAAACAAATCATAAATAATGAGATACTAAAAACCAACTGTCACTGAGGTAGCAATTATTGGTGTCTCATTTTCGCTTCAGTGACTTTTTCCTTTTACCCTGAGACATGCAAACAGAACAAACAATTAGCGAAATAATTGATGATCAGTACCTTCAAAGCTTGTGGTGACCTGGTTTATGCTTTATAAGCTTAATAATGAGAACACCTCTTATTACTGATTAGTGTGCTGCCTGGTGCTCTCTGATGGTGCTCAGGAGGTACATCTGTATCAGACAAAAGGTTTTTATCTGCCCTTTACAGTTAGTTGGTCCCTAATGAACTGAGCTTTTGTCCCTTGCTGTTTTTAGATTCCAATTAAACTTGTTTATAGAATAGACAAATAATTAAAGATGTACTGTTTTCCATGACTTAATATTGTCTTCCAATAGGCTTGTATTGCAGTTGGTGGCAATTAACATATATAGTTATGTTTTTAATCATTTATGTATTAAAACACATGCAAAATGTGCCCATGTTTTCTTAGTCTTCTTTGTGCTTGTCAACCCATTCTCTTAAGTTGCATTGAGTATGCTAATTACCCTCTGTCAAGCTAGGGTAATTCATCTTTTCCAAGAAAAAAGTTCAGTTTTTATTTTATGCTTGAGAAAGTAAAAGAATGGCAGTTTATTTTGGAGCTTTCAGAACAAGAAAAAAATGCTTTAAGGTTATGACAAACTGATTTTGTGTTGTGCACAGCAAGAAGTGTTAAACAGATAAATAGCATGTCATGTTAGAAATTTTATGTTAAAGTATAATTTCTTATCTCTTTTGTTGAATTTTCTATCAACTTGCATTCTGCATTAGGCTCTTAAGCAAAATATCTGTATAAAATATTTCTTGATCACGGAAAACATGGCGAATGAAATAGGGGAACTCTTGGTAGCCAAGTCATCCCCTAACTAATTAAAAATTCCCATAATCCCTGGAGACTGTAGAACTGTTAGTTCTTTTGTAACCTGTAGGAAAATATTCCAAATGGTAGCTCCAGAGTCTCATTTTCACAATTATTAAACAAAGTTTTTAAATGTATGTGGTCGTGTTTTATCAATGAGATGGGCAACTCTTTAACTAAAGTGACTGCAGGATTTTCAGGAAATGTGTGACATTAGCTGACACTCCCACATCCCAAACACTATTCCTTCCACATGGCAGGCCCTCAGTAAATATCTATTAATGGAATTTCTCCACCTCTGTCCATGGGGTTTGTCTGATTTTGAGTTAAGTATTAGTGAAAAGGCTATGGCCTGGAATTCTAATGGGCTTATTATGAATATTTACCTACCTGAGGTACTATTTGAGTAGGTGAGCATTTTCCTTTGCTGAAACATCTAGGGTATGTCTTGCATAAATGCTGCAATGGAAAGGAAAACTAGTAGAGTTAGACACCTTTTGAAAGTTACAATGTATTCATTGTCTTCAACCTATTGGGATAACTAGTAAATAAAGAAAAGGTTCTTTATTCTCTAGGCCTGAGGGAAGGATGAAAATATAATTCTAGTTGTGTTGCAATTGGAATGCATATAACAGTCTTGGACATTTTATATAAAATATATTTGGATGGCTAATAATTCTTCAGGTGCTGAAACCTGCTACCCTACTGTGTAATATAAATAGCATGGATGATCCATAATTTCTCTGAGTGTGTATTTACAACCATGTTTTGAATCTTTGAGATTAATGCCAAGTGGACATTTTTTTCCTTTTGCAGTTTTGGTCAGAGAAAGAGCCAGATAATTAAATCTGACATAATTAGGACTTCATAGAAGGTCATATGTACATATAGTTAGGGCAAGTATGTAGGAATACACAATCAAGTTGTTGGATTCTCTTTCTCTTCCTTTTGTAAAACATGCTGACAAATGACCATAGCACATGGAGTGCCAATGGCCAATAGGCTACTTGCTAGGGATCCCACACACTTCTGTTCCTACAAGATGAGTTGCATGCTTGTTAAGAGTTAGCTAAGAGTTAGTTGTATTTGTTCCCAAGTCTGTATGCCATTTTACTTGTTATTTTAACCACATAAAATTACTCATAATTTTAATTACTCTGACATCCATGAAATATGAGTGCAAAAAAGATTATGCTTCTGTAACAACCGAATTGAGTACTTTGGAAAAACATGTTTTCCAAAAACATATATGGATACCTCACTCAGATTGCTGTATAAGTCTCTGTAAGTTGAAGAAACCTAAACTAAAATTCATACAAAATGCCTTGTGGATGTGGTTTATGCAAGAAAGATGAAGGGACATGCCAATCAGCAGATATATCCACATTCAATGAAAAGGCACATACAGAAATGAAAAATATTTGATTCTTCATCAATATATTGGTGAAGTAATTCATAGTTGTACATTTTAAGTTTAAATGCAATGCTTAGGATATACATTCTTTTTAACTATATCTCACTTTAGTTGCTTTTTTGGGTTAATTAGACAACTGTTATTCCCATTTGCCTCTAATCAGAGAGCATCTACTGCAGCAGATGAGTGGAATTTCCTTACAACCAAGTACCTTGGGTAATTCATTAACTAACATTTTTGAATGGGAGCCCAGATTCACGCTAATTTTCCGGCATTTTGCTCCATGGTAATGTTAGAGTGAAATAACTTGAGAGTATGGAAAATATTATTGTCTCAATGCATACCACACTAAAAAACTAAATTATGAGTAAATCAAGTGACTTACTCAGGATGAGATTCTTTATATAGTGGGTATGTACATGATCTCACGCTAGATTACTCCTCAAAACATGAATCCTGCACATTTATTTATGGAAACATAATTTCTTCAAATACGAGCCATTCTTATTTCCTGAATAGTAGGCTATCTGGATTTTGGCAGCAAGTTCCAGGATTTCTCCCATTTATATGCATATCTAGTGCAGAGTGTGTAAGTGAGAACTAGGCCCTGGGTAACCAACACATTAGCATGTGTGAAAATAACTCAATTAACACAGGTAGAATGTGAGAATGTCCATTAATTCCTCAGGAAACAATGGCTTCTAGTGCTAGGACCAATGCAGGGTCTTGCAGATGGTGTCAAACCAACTGTGTTTGCAAAAACACAATACAGCATCTGGAAGGCTGGCAAAATCCAACAACTTCGGAGACAGCAAGTCAAATTTGATCAGAGAGACCAACACTTGACCACATGAGTGTCTCCGCTTCCTGGGATGTGTTCCAAAATCCATCCATCTCATCCAGTGTGACAGTCAAAAAAATCACACTTCACATCTCTGCATCAAGTCGTGTCTCTGACTGTCACACAACTCGGCCTGCCTGACAGAATAAATTTATAGCATCCTCCAATGGCTTCCTCACCTTTTTTTAAGTACATAACCTTTTCTTCCCCTTAACTAAAAGAACATGCATAATAGACAAACTGAGTTACAAATGTAGTTTTCTGTGGACAAAGGGAACGTTCAGGGGTTTTAATAATTTCATTCATTTTAGAAAATGCTTTTCCCTCCACTGGTTATGGAAATCATGGGATCAATAATGTAACCACACGTGTGTGTAGCAGTTAAGAGCAAGGGTTCTTGAATCTGACTTTATGAATATAAATAGCATTATCTATTACTAGCCATGTTCCCTTGGGCAAGATGATCATCTTTCCTGGGTTTAGTTTTATATCTCTTTTAAAAATTGGGGGGTGGTGGTGGTAATAATATCTATTTCATCAGGGTGTCATGAGGCTTTGATGTATATAGAATATTTAGCATATTATCTGGCATATAATACAAAGTAAATAAATGCTAAGCATATATTATTTTTAAACCTTAGCTGTGAGTTAAGGCCATGTCAGAGAGAGAGAGAAAGAGAGATATCAGAGTTGGGGGGAGTCTATGGAAAAGGGAATGGGAGGTAACTTTTCTACTCTAGGCTTATGGGAGAGGATAAAAAAGACACCTTTGATGGGTACTGCTGAGTTTGCCAGGGTAGGAGACTGTTATAAAGTGTGCACTTGCTTAAAGTTCCTCTTGTTCTATGTGTATCTACCATCAGGAATTGATGGCAGCAAATGGCAGTTATCTGAGAATTTGGGGATTTAAGATCCTGACCACCGTCTCTTCTGTTGTAACTAATAATAATAAAAATAACAATACAGAAACAGTAACCCTGTATCTAGTGTTTATTATAGTTCCAGCCACTATTTCAAGCATTTTTCACATATTAACTCATTTACTGCATTCAGCTACCCTATGAGGTCTTTTTTAAAATTTTTATTATTTATTTATTTATTTATTTTTTGTTTCAGCATATTATAGGGGTAAAGATGTTTAGGTTGCATATATTGCTTTTGCCTCGCCCAAGTCAGAGCTTCTAGGGTGTCTATCCCCTAGACGGTCTTATTTCCATTTTACAGAGGAAGAAACGGAGGCACAATGGTCCAATAAGCGGAAGAGCTGGAATTTGAACTCAGGCAGTCTAGCTGTGCAGTCTGAGCCATAGGCTATGATATTAGGGATAGATAATATATTTTTCATTGTAATTTGTATCATACTGTGTTATGACTTTCAATTCTTCCATAGCTTTTATTTATCAAATAAGTAAGAATTATAAGGACTATTGGAAATCATAAATAATAAATTCATTAGGAGTAGGTATAGTAACATAATTCACTGATACTAGAAGGGTACTTAACAGCTTTTATAATTGCTTTAAGTGCCCTTTCTCCTAGGGAAAAATAATTGAGAGGAATTCTCTATTGGGGGATGATTTTTTGTTTAATGAATTATACTATTACTACTAAGTCACCAAATTATAGCCTGGCATATCAGTCTGAGTTCAATCAGGAAAACATAAGCCATCAAAGTATTTTGGGTTAGAAATTAGAAATTACTATATATGGAATTAAAGGACTGTATAACTTTTGGAAATTCTGAGTGGATGAAATCAGGAGGCCTTTCAGGAAGTATTGCAGGAAATCCAATGATATAGGGTTTGCAGGGAAGCTGTAGCCAATGACCTCAGCTGTGTGTAGCACATAGTGGGTGTTTCTTAGTAGAAGTCCCCAGAAATCAAAGGCAGATCACACCTCGGATAATCTAAGCTTTCTGCCTACAGTTGCCACTGGGAAGTGAGCTTCAGTCCATGGGAGTGCCTGTCATAAGCCAAATCTAAAGGCCAAAGGCCTAAGAAAAATACAGTTGCAAACTTTCCTCCTGTGTTGCAGAGATGAAGATAGATGAGGGTGACACCCCCGCTGCATTCAGTGTAGCCTCTGAACTGAGACATGGACTCAGGAAGTCAGCTGGGTCATCCCTCTACTTTCTCAGGATGTTGTCAAGCATACCAGGACAGTTATTTCCAAAATGCATCAAAAAAGAGTCAGGTTTTTTCCTGTGATGATAAAATGATCTAATAATGAATGTTTATTTATTAATCCAACAGATACGTGCTGACAACTTTCTTTATTCATAACACTGTATTAGGGACTCCCTTGTTACTGAGGCATAGGGTACAGGGGTTCAATTAAGATTTTTTTGAATGAATGACTGACTATCATGAAGATATTAAGATATTTTCTTGCCTTATAACAGATATTATAATCATTATGTATCACATGACTAGGACAGATAAATGCCAGAGCAATTCAAAAGAGGAATTGGCTATTTTTAACTTTTGTGACCAAGGAAGAGCTTGTTAAAGACACAGGATTTGAGCAATGCCTTAAAAAGAAAAAGGTATTAAATTGTACTGCCATGTGCAATTTAATTACATCAGAAACTAAACCTAGATCTCTTTAAGGTAGATACTATTATTATTCCCACTGTACATTGGTAGCCATGGCTCAGAGAGGTTATGTACCTTGCCTAATATCACACAGCAGAAATTGTCAGAAGTGGGCTTCATGTCCAGACTAATAAGATTCCAAAGCCTCTTTTAGCCTCACCATCCCTAGTGCCAACTGTGTTTTAAGCTCCACATTTAAACTGAGGTAAACAGAACTCCCAAATATAAGTTTACATACATCTCAGTAAAGCTACACAGGTCACCCAAGTTTCATGTAGAAAGTTAGAGATAAACGCATATTGAAATATATGTTTAATACAAGCCTGTCTGATATAAACAGAGACCCTCCTATCAGTACACTTGTGAGTTAGGGTACTACAAAGCCTTTTGTGGTCAACTCTTAATTATTTGGCTATATTGTAGTCAATGGTCCCATTTAGGGAAAGAACTTTCATTCATTTATGAGATAATCTAGCTTTGTGATTAAGACTCTGGAGCTATACTATCCTGGGTTGAATCCTCCTGTCACTAGGTCATAAGCCTCAGTGTTCTCATCTGAAAAGTAAGAATAACAATAATACTTACTTTATTGTATATTGCTGCATAACAAATTACCACAAGACTGTGAGTCATTTCCAAGTGTGGCTTAGGTGGGTGCCTCTGTTGCCAGGCTGCATGCAGATGTCAGCTAGGGCTGTGGTTTCACCTGAAGGCTTGACTGGGTGACAATCTGCTTCCTAGCTCACATGGTTCTTAGCAGGTTTCAGTTCTTCATGGACTACTGCACTGAGGACCTTAGTTCCTCTCTGGTAGTTGGCTAGAAGCCTCTTTCAGTTCTTTGCCATGTGAGCCTCTCTATAACAATTCATGGCATGGTAGCTGGCTTCTCTCAAGCAAATAAAGGGGAAGCACAAGATGGAAGCCACAGTCTTTTTACAACCAAACCACAAATATGACATCCCTTTACTTTTGCCGTATTGTATTCACTAGAAGCAAGTTCCTGTGTTCAGCCCACACTCAAGAAGAGGTAACTATAGATAGATGTGAACCAAGAGGCAGGAATCACTGCAGACTATCTTAGATACTGCCTATCACATCTACCTTATAGGTTTGTTGTTTGGGTTGAGTTCATAAATGTAAGAGATCTTAGAACAATGCTTGGGAGATATTAATCATTAGTCCTATGTAAGTGTTAGCTGTAACTAGTACTATATTCAGTTCATTGGAATGCTTAGTAAATAAGACTGAATATTTACGTTCAAGAAAATGGAAGTCTAAGATAGTATATGTCAGGAAGTGAAATATATCATAATGAAGGCAAAAATAAACAGCTATGGTTATCACCAGAAAAGAATGATCACAAAGATCATTGATCAGAAATCATCAGTGATTATTGAAAGATCAGAAAAGGTTTGATTAATGAAGTGATGTTTGAGTTGAGGCCCCAGAATATGGGTCAAGTTTTGACAAGGCTGAGTGAGGGGTGGAAGGTTGCGGGGAGAGTGTACAGGGCGCTGTTGTTGAAGGCAGCAAAGCAGGGCACTGCCCAGCTTGTCTAAGGTAGCTGGTATTATCCAGGAGATCCTGGGTAATCCACATTAACTGAAGTATGAAAAATGCAGGACTAAACTGGACACTAAACTTCTTTTCATAAGAATGAAAGGAAGGATTGACACCTGGTTACTGAAGAAAAGTCTGATATATTTGGACTTAATTCAGTCAGGACTGGGAATCATTGACGATCAGGAGCACATGTGAAGCTGAACTACACGAAGTTTGGCAGGTAAAAGTAAGAATGGATTGGAGCAAGGAAGTCCTGGAGAAGAGCCCAGTTAGGTCATCCTTATAACAGTTAAGGTGATGAGACATGAAGATCTCTCTGAACTAGAGCAGTATCAGTGGGATGGATGAAGAGGGGAATGAATTTGAGGGAGGAACAACCTCAGTAAAAGTTTTGATATCTCTAATTAAAATTTAGTATTAGGCTTATTGGCTTTGAGGACAGACATAGGTACAGATTCTGGCTCTAACAACTGTTAGCTGCATCACCTCAGGCAAATTGTTATTATACAAACTCTCTCAACCTTAGTTTCTTTGTGTCAAGAGAATTAAATGAGCTTATGTATATAAATATATGTAAGGGTCCAGCATAGTGACTAACATAGTAATGCTACAAAATAAATTACTAAAATAAATACTTGGTTTCCTTACTCTGAAATGATTATTATTCATAAATAGAATTGTGAATAGAATTCTAGGTCATTATTTTATAATTAGTCCTATTTGTATTGGGTTTGACTTTACATAATAGAAACAACAGCTAGCTTTTATTTTTTAATTTATGCCCAGCACTGCACTGAGTACTATTGCATGCATTATCTCATTTAGTACCACCATCAACCACATGAAATATGGGTTTTTATCATCTGCATGTTATAGTTCAGAAAACTGAAGCTTAGAGAAATTAACTTTCCTAAAGCCCAATAGCTGATAAGTGGCAGAGCCCATGTTTGCACAGGTTCTTGCTAATCCCAAAGCCTTGCTCTTAATTGTTGAACTTCCTTTTTAAAATACAAATGAGTACACATAAATATTTCTCTTTCCATATATATCTCACCTGTTATGCCATTTGTATAGCAGGAATTGCTAAATCAATACATGCTGTTGATGAAGACTCATCACTCATGTTCCAATTGAGATGATGTGGCTGCCATTTTTCTGGCTTCAGACTCGCCTGGCACTTCACCTCTTGAGTGATGAATGTGGTTTTACTCCTTACTATTTTGGCACTGCTCAAATGTTTTAAAAATGTTCCCTTCCTGACTTCGAGAGGTGATTTACCAAAATGTCAGTCAGAATTAATTTGAATGATATTCATTGCAGTTCCCCAAGGCCTACAGTTACTGGCATGTTGTTTTTGGATGTCATATTTTGATGGGAGATAACATTTTAACTGGAATGGGAAGGGCACGATTTTGGATGAGTCAAGCAGTAAGTCACTAGGGACTATATTCATAACTGTAATACTGTTCTGCTTTTACACGAGTTGTCTAATCACAATGATTCCAAGGCATTTAAAAGTTCCAGAATCCTATCTTTTATTTCATCTTGCAAAAATCCTCCTTAAATTACTATATGCCATGATTTTTGTAAAGAGATTTGAAATTTAGTTTACTTTGATAACTTTTGCAAAATTATGCTAAAACCTATGAGATAATTAGAGTCATTCCAGGAGACTGTTATACTAGGATTTGGAATTGTTGATACCGTAATCCCAAATCTCAGCTCTGTTTATTTAGATAAACTTGGAGAATCTGAAGGTCTTTCTTCCTTTTTTCGTTGGTATTGCAAGGAGTGGGGAGATTATTTCTAGGTTCAAAAGCAGCATAACAGTGTTTGCTTTCCTCTGGACTCATCGAAAGCAGGATCTCAGACTCATTTAATGTGACAGTTGCAAAAGATTTTAGAAATCATCCAACATGCCTTGTCTTTTAGGAACAAGAAAATTAACATTCAGCATGGAGAGGTAAATCATCCAAGGTCACACAACTGCTTAGTGACGGAAATAGAAGTGGAATTCAGGACACTTGGCACCCAATCCAAAATAAAATTAAATGACTCTAGCAGGTGCTTTGCTCTTCAGAGGTGCCTCATCTAGGTTTTAAATAAAAAGATGAAGTAGTTTAGCCATAATCCTTGAGAATCTGTTACTGTTTGTTAATAATATCTACCCCCTTACATATCATCTTATGAATTATCGCTAATTGACTAGCAACTTTGACTTGTATACAGAGTGTTGCCATATTTGTTTCCTCAGTTCCTATTAGAAATATGTCGATTAAAAGAGATGATTCCATCAAACCAAATGATTTTCCTAAAGTATTTTTGAAATAGAAACAAGATCTGCTAGCATCAGCATTGGGCAGTATTTATTACACATCTGTCTCCACATGATAAAGTTTAGGTATCGTATAGACTAAGACAAACAGATGTGTTCTGATTTTTGTACTTATACAGTATGACTTTTGAAGGAAATGGAGTTGACAGAATAACATCCTCTAAGTTTAATTAAATAAATAACATGAAGACACATGTACAGGGGTTGTGTTGCAAAGATAACAAAGAAGGGTCAGATCAGTTGTTTAGATCAGTGCTTTCCAGACTTTTGAATTTCAAAGACTAGGAAGTTTCTCCCCAGAATTTTGAAAATCAAATAAGGTGAAGCCCTGCTTGTAAACAAATTTTGAGGATAGCCAAATTTCATTTTGGCAACTAATGAAAAATTTTAAAAAGAAATTTTTATCTACCATTGCCATTATTATCTAAGAAACAGGATAATTCAATGTTTTAAAAGTATGAGAACATAATTTCTAAATAAAGGCTGAGCTTTCCCAAGAAAAGCTGGTTGTAGCTGGTACCTTTATACCAGTAGAGGGGGATGTGTTGTGTGTGTGCATATCTTATGTTTCCCACTTTGTTACAAATGGTACAACTCCGTAACAGCATTGGTCCAAGGACCATATTTAGGAATGATTAGTTTTGTTCTGGAACCAGTAGATATTTACTTTCTGTCCCAAAGCTATGGAAAGATTAAAGCAAAAGGTGAAAATGCAAGAGTATTTAAAAAATAAGATACCAGAAGTGAGACACAAGTACATTTTCAAGTATAGTATATATTGAAAAGTATACATTTTCAATATATATTCATTATTCAATGAATAATGCATTTGGCAACTACATCTGAGAAAAAAATAAAACCTGCATAGAGAATGAGATAGAAAAGAAGAGGTTGAGGAAAATCTTTGGGGAATCTAATTAATTTAAATTTATGGGGTTTATTACTTTTTTTCTAAGTTTTAATCATAGAGTAATAATGAACATTGATTCAGGAAGAGAAGAGAAAAAAATATCGATAGAACAGCTATTCTGAATAGGTAACTAGAAATCTTTCTCTTTGAAAATGCTCTCCTTGAAATAAATACATACCTGTCAAGCTTCAATGTAAATGCAGTAACTTTTTTATAGGAATTTGCCTTTAAAGACATGTCTTTCCTGCTAAGGAAATGTTATCTAAAAATCCATAATACAGAAAACAGCAAACAGTCATTACAGACTGATCTTGGAACACCTTGCCTGGGAAGAGCAAGGCCATGCTATGCCAGGAACAGAGAGCCTCCCTTTAAGATAACAAAGAAGTACTTCCAAATAACCTTTCTTCCAAAGTATGGCTGTTGGGGTCTTGGGAAGGTTTTTCTTCTTTTTACGTGGCTAGTAGCTGCGGTGATTTTGAGGATGGGGCTTTGGAAAACTGTGATTGGAGATTGAGTTCCTTCTTGCTGAGCAGCCATCACTTTCTTCAGTGATATCGTGAAACAATTGTGTTACCTGTGATTGTAATCCAAATTAGAATTTGGGAATCAATTTTCCATAAAAAAAAAAAAAACAATGTTATTAATGATAGTTATATCCTAGGACAGAGTATAAGCATCATCTAACTCCTTATATAACCTCAGTGCTAGCTCTAATTATTTATTGAGCACCTACCTGGTGCCAATCACAATCTTAATCAATGATGAATCTTCCCTAACTGTATTTTCACTGTGTGAATGTTACTTGTTATTATTTGTTTTAATTGGCTATGACCTGTTTTATATACTCTCCATTACGATACTCCTAAGTAGCCTCATTTATACTCATTATAAATGAGTGTGACCAGTCATATTTCTGTTTATAAAATAATTACAAATAAAAAGAAATATTGCATAGACCATTGTCAGATTATAGGAGACTCTATATTCAACAGAATTTCACTTTTTTCTTTAGTTATGTCTTACAATGTTACATATAAACAATTAAAGGACCTCTTTTTTCTTTATATCATGTAATGAAACTAGGGATTTACACAAGACCTCAAAACACAGTTCAAAGAAAATAATTACACTGCTACTGTTACTATTCTGATAATGCAGATGCTCTAATTAATGAATACAGAAAAAGTTGCCCTGGCCAAATATTCCCTCCTTCTCAGTAGAAGGTCTTTTGTAGCATCATTGATTCCTACTCTAAAGAGATCACCGAAGGTGGGGAGAACATTTGGGGAGACGCAAGGCAGAGGAGAGGATATACTCTTCTGTTATGGAAGGCACTTTTAACCTCCTCTCTTTTCATAACTTATTTTCAATTTTAAAGAGATATTTTGTTGTAATTTAGTGTAAAGTAACAAGTAAAGGAGGCAGTGAAGTGAAATGGGCAAAACACAAGTGAGATGTGGAGTGTGGCCAATAAATTGCCTCTCTCTGTACAGCATGGCAGTTGAGTCCCCAGACTCTGGGCCATGCTTTCTGGCTTTGTATCCCAGCTCTACGACTTCCTAGTTGCGTGACCTTAGCAAACCACTCAACTCCTTCAAGCTTCAGATCCTTTCTTTGTAAACTGGAGATAATAATAGTACCCCCTTTAGGGTTGTTATGAAGATTAAATTAATATATCTACAACTTTTAGAATGGGACCTGGCACAGTAAGTGTTTCCAAAGTAGAGTGTACACCTCAAAGACTGAAAAGCCAAACATGGATGTTTATTTTTTTTATCTTAGCCTTTTAAGTTTTCTGTTTTGTTTACATGTTCTAACATATATAATATTTATGAGTATGTATTTCATAAATGTTACATATACATATATTGGAGGTGCACAAATTTTTTTCCGTTGATAGGTCTCCTAATTTTTCTTTAAAATCTAGTTTTAACTGGCTTTTCTTAGGAGTAATCTTTACTCCTAAGAAACAAATTATAATTTGTTATGAGGCAAACTCATCAGAATAGGATATACTGTTTTTAAGACTAAACTAATTAATAACACTGCTAGATTTACTCAATGTTTCCTTGTTCTTTTAAATAATTTCATCAGAATGTTCCCTACGGGGGCATAATTATTAAATTTTTGTGAAAGTTCAAATAGTATATATCGATGCATTTCTTGAAGACAAGGAACCATTCTAGATTTCATGCATCCATGTAGAAAGACCTCATTTGGGGATTTGTAAACTACTCTGAACTCCTTTCTATCTCCCTTTTATTTACAATTTCTTCTATGCATTGATATACTAATTTCCTGAATTATCTCCTACAAGTCTAAGGTTAGGAATATAAAAGCATCATTAGCTAGGTCAATGTTTTCCTTTGAAAGTTGGATATCTTAAAAATCTAATTCAAAATGTATGTCTCTTTATGGCCCAAACCATTTTATTGCAACTGAAGAACAAACCTATAGCATCAAATTTAGACCCGAAATTAGCAGGAGGATTTTTGAAAATACTACTATAGTTACAGAACAAATATATGAAATAATTAACATCTTCAAATAGTTCTAGAGAGGCTTGCTTCCATAAGATGTCATTATAAAAACGATCTTTGGAGGGCCTCAGAGCTCATGATAAAATTACCAAATTGCTTATTAGGAGGCAAACAACAGCTCTGCTGAGATAAGTGTAATAGGCTTAGAAAAGCACATCTATGGTGCAGTCCACCTACACAAATTCAGCTCCTACAGGAACACATAAAACACTTTGAAATTCATTAGCATGCAGTATTTACTCAAAAGCTGCAAAAACATTGTGTTTGCATAATTTTATCAATTGTCAATAGCACTGCTTGCCAACATTCATATATTTATTGAGATGCAAAATTAAGAGCAGGAAGAAAGTTTGTATCAATATTAATACTGAACTCACTTGAAAAGATGACATTTATTAATAATGCATCTGGCTAAACATTCACAATGGTATTTAAAGGCCAAACACAGTCCTTGTGCAAGAAACATTTTTTAGCAAATCTTGTTCATCAGCCACCTTATAGTTTTGAGATATGTAAACCATTTTTTTCATTTCACAAATGGCTACTTCCTCAAATTTCTATTGAAATTTGGGATGGGCTGGATGTAGTTAGAACAAGAGCAGTAATAAGACAAAGATTACAATGCATTAAACATTTGATGGAGAATTGTGTTGGTGCAAAGCATATTAGTTTTAAAAACTCTATGTTTAGGGAACAGCTGGTGTGGGCTGAACATGAAAACAACTGTTGTGAAACAAATGTTAAGGAATTGCTGTAAACAAGACTCCATTTATTTACAGTATGTTTCAATTCTCTTTCCTCTTTCTTCTCTCTCTCGCTGCTTTATCTATGTCTATCCTGGCTAATACAATCAGAGTAAGGAAAGATTCTAGGTGTGTAGGGGGTGTGTGTTTGTGTGTATGTGTGTGTGTATGTGATGAGAATGTATATATGCATGTGTACATATGTGTATTCTATATGTGATATGAAATATATCAGTGTATTTATGCATATACATATTCCAGTTTTTATGATTCTTTATATTTGATTTATTAAGTTGATCTTTTGTGCTCAAAAACTGTAAAAATGCTATAGTTATGCTATTATGGCCATGATGTAAGTTGTTAAAGAGCAAAAAGTTACTAGTTTACCCATATTCTTCATGACCAGACATCACCATCCCTTTTTTTCCCTGAACTTTAACTTTTAATGTGTTATGAATACATAGTCACAGCGACGTTCTGTTGCTCAAAACCAGCTAGTTTCACATATGACCTAAGGCCATTTTGAACTTTTGAATTGAGGAGGATGTGGGAACACTTGAACTTGAATAGGTACCTTGGGCTCCACTACTTCCTTTAGAGTTGCCCCACATGAATTTCTAGCAGCATCCAGAACTTAACATCTTGTCATATTTTCCATTTATTTCCAGCCCACTCCTGTTTAGCTATTTGGTATAAAAGAAACTCATATATCAGTCTCATTTTTCTTTCATTTTTTTATGCTGTTGCCCATGCATACTTCCCCAAATAATTATGATTATACAATTTAAGTGAATGAAAAAGGATTATTGGTAAAATAATTTAACAGAAAGCTTATTTTATTTTATTTTTTTTTTTGAGACAGAGTCTCACTCTGTTGCCCTGGCTAGAGTGCCGTGGCGTCAGCCTAGCTCACAGCAACCTCTAACTGCTGGGCTCAAGTGATCCTTCTGCCTTAGCCTCCCAAGGAGGTGGGACTACAGGCATGTGCCACCATGCCTGGCTAATTTTTTCTATATATTTTTAGTTGGCCAATTAATTTCTTTCTATTTTTAGTAGAGACAGGGTCTCGCTCTTGCTCAGGCTGATTTCGAACTCCTGACCTTGAGCGATCTTCCTGCCTCGGCCTTCCAGAGTGCTAGGATTACAGGCATGAACAACCGCGCCGAGCCAACAGAAAGCTTCCTATGCAGTTATTTCTTAGCATATAAACTTCTGGAGCTTCGGGGTATATTTTAAGTGCCATTTATTTTCTCCTTCATTGCAGGCTTCAGTAAACTGTTCCTAAAAGACACTGGCATTACCATGTTTTGATTCTTATTAATATTTTACATCTCTCACAAGTATAGGGATCATTTTGGCCTAATGAGCAATGATTGTCTGGTATAGACACTTTCAAACTTAAATTTTATCAATCAAGGAACTAGGTGTTTCATATTTGTATGATGTATTTTACCTGAGTTTGAAACAAAATGTGAGGTTTTAAAATAATTTATGTCCCTATTTTCTCTTTTAAAACTTAAATAATATGTGTAACTATAGTTGAGGTATCTGTCACAACTGCTATTTTTTTTTTATCTTTCTTTGCATTCTTAAAAATTTTTAAATTTGCAATACTGGGAAAAATGCAATGAACAAATATTACATACTAGATTTACTTCTCTTTTTTATTTACACACCAACTCCAATCCTTTGGGAATCCTAAATAGATCATGCCATGTTCAAAATCCTGTAATGGTTTTCTGGTTCTAAAGATTAAGAAAATATTGCTTTTGTTTTAATTTTGATGTCAAAATGCTGTTAAGGAGTGAATACTGGTTCTCAGAGAAGTGTGGTTTTTGTTCCGGTCTCCCTCAACCACTCATTTCCTTGCTGTATAATTTCAAGGAAAATCTTCAGTATTATTCTTCTTATGAAATGAGAATAACTGATATTTAGGAATTGAATATTTTTCCTGATTTGTAGCCCGTTATTATCTATCAGCCTTCCCCATATGTATTGTGAAGTGTGATGAGTCCTAAATTTTTAATTTTCAATTTTCAGGAAGAAAAATAAAAAACTATGAGGATTACTTTTATTATTATAATAGAAAAAAGTCTATCTATTAACCTGTCGCATTGACCTTGTTTGATGTAATTCATTTATTTTCTCTATTGTTTCAACAAATGACATTGTGTACCTGCTGTTTGAAAAGTGATACATGGTTGAATATTTCTTGTCATTAAGTAGCTTATAATTTAATAGGGCAGAAGAAAAGTCTCTCCAAAAGTATGGAAAATTTTATGTATTTCATAAAAGAAAAAAAAGGAAGGTAACATTTATTGTGCTACACTACTTACATAATATCTCATTCAGTCATCACAACCATCTTGGTATGCTGCTAAGGAAACTGAGGTTCTGAGAAGATAAGCAGTTAACCACATGTATTAAGGCCAGGTAGGGAGGATAAGGGAATTTGGTGTCATTCCAAAGGCCACATTCCTTTTATCCTAGTGAAAGTATGTTTAGAATTCAGAAAAACAGGATTAGGGAAAGGTGTCAAAGTGGTGGTGGTGCGGGGTGGTGGTAATAGAATAGGAAAGATTTTAGATGGATTGCTCATTATTGAGAAAATGTTATGTCATACAAGTATTTTCAAATGGTAATTTTTAGCTGGTTAACTTGTCTACTTTTCAATTAAACTAATCCAGAAACTTGAAACAAGATTGGAAGGGAATTTTTGATTCAAAGTTAAATCATTATACTTCTGCATGTGGCTATCCAGTTTCCCCAGAACCATTTATTGAATAGAACTTCTTTTACCCATATCTCTCACCATAGACAAAAATTAATTCAGGATGGATAAAAGACTTAAATGTAAGGCATGAAACCATAGAATTCAAGAAGAAAATGGAGGAAAAACTCTTCTAGATACTGGCCTATGCAAAGAATTTTATGACTAAGACCCCAATGGCAATTATAGCAACAGCAAAAATAAATAAATGGGACTCAATTAACTTAAAAAGCGTCTACACAGCTAAGGTAATAATCAACAGAGAAAATAGACAACATACAGAATGGGAGAAAATATTCACATATAAATCCGATTGACATACCGATTCACATATAAATCGGATAAAGGGCTAATAACCAGAATCTACAAAGAACTCAAGGAAGTCAGCAGGGAAAAACCAAACAACTCCATTAAAAAGTGGACAAAAGATATGAACAGAAGCTTTTCAAAAGAAGGTAGACAAATGTCCAATAAACATGTGAAAAAAATGCTCAACGTCACTAATCATCAGGGAAATGCAAAGTAAAACTACAATGAGATATCACCTTAGCTCTATTAGAATGCCTTTTATTAAAAAGTCCAAAAACAATATGGTGGTATGGATACAGAGAGAAAGGAACACTTATACACTGTTGGTGGGACTGCCAATTAGTACAACTTCTATGGAAAACAATATGAAGACTCCTCAGAGAACTAAATGTAAACCTACCATTTGATCCAGCAATTCCACTGCTGGGTATTTACCCAAAGGAAAAAGAGACATTCTATAAAAAAGACATCTGCGCTCAGATGTTCATAGCACCACAATTCACAATTGCAAAGATGTGGAATCAAACCAAGTGCTCATCAATTCATTAGTGGTAACAAAATATATATGTATTCCATGAAATACAACTGAACCCTCAAAAAGATAAATGAATGCCTATTGCCATAATTTGGATGGAACTTGGGACCATTATCCTAAGTGAAGTATATAAAGAATGGAAAAACAAACCCTACATGTACTTGTTATTAAATTGGAACTAACTGATGAGCACACATGCGACAGAGGGAAGTAAAACTCAGTGGAAATCAAGCAGGAGGGAGATGCGAAGAGGGGATGGGTAAAAACTTACCTAATGGGTATAATGAACACAATTTGGGTGGGCACACTTACAGCCCTGACTCAGCATTACATAAGTGATCCATGTAACCAAAAGCATTTGTACGCCCTTAATATGTTGAAATAAAAATAATTAAATGAATAAATAAAAGTTAAACCAATAACAAAAAGAGTTAAACCTATAACATTACCACATAATAAAAACCTATGCTTTGCAAAAAAATAGTTAAATCATTATAAATAACTATTGACATTTTTATTCTGAATATAAATGTATGCATAAATGTCCTCAAAATATATAATTAACACCAAGCTATCTATATTACAATGTAATATGTTAGGGATTTATTTATTACTGCTTGACTGACTGTCGTTCATCTGAGCATCTTGCTTGGGTGCTGTAGAGGGGGCCTCAGAGCTCTGATGGAGACCTACAAAGAATCGAAGCCTTCAGAATAGATCTTGCTCACTGCTTTAATGACTTCTAGCTGTCAACTTGGAAGATTATGCCCAGAAGAATTCAGAAAAATTTTTAAAAGAATAAAAGGATACCTGCAGAAAACTTCTAACTAACATGCATAGTGTTTTTGTGACCAATCTACACTCACCAACAAATTTTAAGCAATCAACATACATTTGTCTGGATTGAAAATTTAAAAAGCAGTGTAGAACTACAATTCTCCCAAGTGATGACACATTTCCAATACTCAAGTATATGCAGAGTTGGTAGGGGGGAGGAGGAGTTTTATTTTACAGTATGCACAAAAATGAGGAGGAGCTCAAGCTAAAAGTCATAGATAGATGCTTGTTTTTAATTATCAATTTAAAAATAGTTGAAATATATTAAGGAATTTAATTTTTAAAAATTTTAAGTTTTTAATTATGGGTACATAACTAATATATCTTTATAGGGTATATATGATGTTTTGATACAGGCATACAAAATGACTTAATCGAATCAAAGTGATTGAGGTATCCAACACTTAAGGCATTTATCATTTATTTGTGTTTGAAACATTCCAATTCCACTCTTTTAGTTATTTTAAAGTATATAATCAACAGTAAGTTAGAAACTTAAATTATTGAACAGCTCTTTGAAATACTACCACAGAACTCTATTGTTCTAAGGGATAGAATTTGAGGAGTGCTGATTTAAAGCATAATTTTCCTCCTGGAAATTCTCTAAAACTATTGAATAGAGAGATAAACATTTCATTTTACCCTAAGCAAACAGAGGTCATTCTTGCCTGTTCAACTGCTCTTTCCAAATCTTCACAGTATTCCTGCTGCTTTTGTTGACATTGTAATAGCTCACTGGGAAAGAAATTATGTGGAGAGAAATGTCAAATATTTCTGTGTAAAAATTGGAAGAAAATATCCAGAGGGGACTGTATGTGAGTAAATAAGGTGCTCTTGAAAGATTTAAAATACAAAGTTGCATTAAATTTCTTTTTCATTTTTAAACTCAACTACTCCAAAACCTTTTTGGCTATAGCAGAAAGGATTACAATAAAAATGTACTTTAACAAATTCTAATACCTCCAACAATTTATTTCACAGTCAAAAGTTATTCCATTCATATAGGTGATAATTTAGTCATACACATCCACATTTCTATGAATTTCATTTTAAGATTTTACTACATTATTAAAAGAATAATATTAGGATTATCCTAATGAAAATCCAAAGGTAAGAAGCCACAGCTGCTCCAGATGGGAAGGAATCAGTGAAAGAACTCTGGAAGTATGAAGAACCAAACAGAAAGGATACTCCCAAAGGGGAACACCAGCTCTCTATCAATGGATATCAACCAAATTCAGAATACTAAAATGGTAGAATTTCAAATGTGGATTATAAGAAGACTCAATGATATGCAAGAGAAAATGGATACCCAACACAAAGGAACCACAAAAAAAATCCAGGACTTGGAAGAAAAATTCACTAAAGAAATTGAAATAGTAAAGAAAAATCAAACAGAACTCCTGGAAATGAAGAATTTATTCAAGGAATTAGCAAACACAGTGGAAAGCCTCAAGAATAGGGTAGATCAAACAGAAGAAAGAATCTGAGGGATTGAAGATAACACCTTTCGATTAAACAAGTCAGTCACAGAGATAGAGCAGAAAAATAAGAGAAAAGAGCAAAGCCTACAAGAAATGTGGAATTATGTGAAGAGGCCTCACATGAGAATCAATGCATCCCTGAAGGTGAAGAAGAAAATACACAAGGACTGGATAAACTATTTGAGGATAATGGAGGAAAATTGCACTGGCCATGCTAGAAATCTAGATATCCAGGTACAAGAATCTGAAAGAACCCCTGGGAGATTCATTGCACACAGGAAGACACCATGACACGTAGTCATCAGACTTGCTAAAATAAATGCCAAGGAGGCACTCCTATGAGCTGTAAGTTGAAAGAAGCAGGTGACCTACAAAGGAAAGCTCATCAGACTAACTGCAGACTTCTCAACTGAGACCTTACAAGCCAGAAGAGACTAGGGCCCCATTCTCACTCATCTCAAACAGAAAAATGCCCAGCCTAGAATCTTGTATCCTGCAAAACTAAGTTTCTTATATGAAGGAGAAATAAAGACCTTCTCAGACAAGCAAAGACTGAGGGAATTCATCAAGACAAGACTGGCCCTCAAGGAAGTACTCAAAACAGTGTTACACACGGTTGATCACAAGAAACACTCATGAATGCAAAATCATCCAAAAGCTGAAGGTCAAAGGTGAGATACCACAATGGCTCAAGAGAGAAAACAAAACAACAAAATTCAACTCAACAGGATGAACAGAAATCTTCCCCACTTACCAGTTTTTTCAATAAATATGAATGGCTTGAACTGCCCACTAAAAAGACATAGACTCTCAGACAAAGGCTGGCCAAATGGATAAATAGACACAAGCCAAGTATCTGCTGTCTTCAGGAAACACATCTAACCCACAAGGATGCATTCAGACTCAAGCAGAAGGGTTGGAAAATAATATTCCATGCAAATGAAAGCCAAAAGAAAGCTGGTATAGCATCTCTGCTTTCAGATAACTTAGTTTTCAAATCAACAAATGTAATGAAAGACAAAGATGGTCACTATATAATGATGAAGGGTACAATTCAACAAGAAGACATAACAATTCTAAATATTTATGCACCTAACTCAGGTGCACCCAGATTCATAAAGCAAATCCTACTTGATCTAAATAAAATGATAAACAGCAATACAGTAATAGCCAGGGATTTCAACAGCCCTCTGACAGAACAGGACAGATGCTCCAAACAGAAAATAAAGAAACAGTGGACTTAAACAGAACTCTAGAACAAATGGGCCTGACTGACATTTACAGAACATTCTACCCCAAAACAACTGAATATAATTTTTTCTTCTCAGCTCATGGTACATTCTTTAAGACTGACCATATCCTAGGCCACAAAAAATGTCTCAACAAATTTAAAAAAATAGAAATTATGCCATGCATCTTCTCAGACCACAGTGGAATAAAATTAGAAATCAACTCCAACAAACTCTCATCTCTACACAAAGTAATGGAAACTAAATAACTTTCTGCTGAATGATTATTGGGTTAAGGATGTAATTAAGATGGAAATAAAAAGATTCTTTGAACTAAATGATAAAGGAGACACAAGTTATCAAAATCTGTAGGACACAGTGAAAGCAATCCTGAGAAGAAAATTTATACCCATAAATGCCTACATCCAAAAGACAGAAAGATCACAAATCAACAATCTAATAAATTCTCTCAAAGAACTGTAAAAGGATGAGAAAACTAATCCCAAATCCAGCAGAAGAAAAGAAATAACAAAGATCAGAGCAGAACTAAATGAAATTGATAACAACAACAATAAAAAAAAGCTATATGGAAGATTAATAAAACAAAGAGTTGGTTCTTTGAAAGAATAAACAAAATTGACATGTCTCTTGCTAGATTAATGAGAAGCAGAAAAGAAATGACTCTAATAAGCTCCATCAGGAGTGAAAAAGAAGAGATTACAACTGATACCATGGAAATACAAAATATCATCTATGAATACTATAAAAACCTCTATGCACATAAACATGAAAATGTGGAGGAAATCAAGAAATTCTTAGAAACACACAGCCACCCTAGGCTCAATCAGGAAGAAATAGAATTCCTGAACAGACCAATATCAAGTACCGAAATTGAAGCAGCAGTAAAAAGTCTTCCTAATAAGAAAAGTCCCAGACCAGATGGTTTCACACCTGAATTTTACCAGACCTAAAAGAAGAACTGGTGCCTATCCTGCAGCAATTATTTCACAACATCAAGAAGGAAGGAATCCTCCTCAACACGTTTTATGAAGCCAACATCACCCTGATATCAAAACCAGGAAAGGACACAACAACAAAAAAAACTACAGATCAATATCCCTTATGAATGTAGATGCAAAATTCTCAACAAAATCCTAGCATAGTGAATTAAGGTGCTTATCAAAAAAATAATCCATGATGATCAAGTTAGCTTCATCCCAGAGATGCAGGGATAGTTCAACATATGCAAATCTATAAATGTAATTCAACACATAAATAAAAGTAAAAACAAAGACCATATGATCCACTAAATAGATGCAGAAAAAGCATGCTACAAAATTCAGCACCTTTTTATGACAAGATCTCTTAGCAAAATAGGTATAGACGGAACCTACCTAAAAATGATGAAGGCCATATATGACAAACCCACAGCTAACATTGTACTGAATGGGGAAAAATTGAAAGCATTCCTACTTAGAATTGGAACCAGACAATATTGTCCTCTTTCAACACTTCTATTCAACATTGTGCTGGAAGTCCTAGCCAAGACAATCAGACAAGACAAGGAAATCAAGGGCATCCAAATGGGGGAGAAGAGGTCAAACTGTCACTCTTTGCTGATGATATGATCTTATAGCTAGAAAACCTCAAAAATTCTGCCATGAGACTAGTGGAATTGATAAACAAATTCAGCGAAGTCTCAGGTTACAAAATCAATGTACAGAAATCAGTAGCATTCCTATGCACCAACAACAGTCAAACTGAGAACCAAATCAAACACTCAATACCCTTCGCAATAGCAGCAAAGAAAATAAAATACTTAGGAATGTATTTAACTAAGGAGGTAAAAGACCTTTACAGGGAGAGCTATGAAACATTGAGTAAGAAAATATCAGAATGTAAACAGGTGGAAAACCATATGATATTCATGGATCAGTAGAATCAACATTGTTAAAATGTCTATGCTACCCAAAGGGATCTACAGATCCAATGCAATCCCTATTAAAATAACATCATTTTTCACAGATCTAGAAGAAATAATTCTACTCTTCATATGGAATTAGAGAAGAACCCATATAGCAAAAGCAATCTTAAGCAAAAAAAGCAAATTGGGAAGCATCAATTTATCAGACTTCAAGCTATACTGCAAGGCTATAGTAACTAAAAGAGAATGGTACTAGCACAAGAACAGAGACATAGACCAATGGAACAGAACTGAGAACCCAAATATAAAACCATCCTCATATAATCATCTGATCTTTGACAAAGCAGACAAAAAAATACACCGGAGAAAAGAATCCTTATTCAATAAATGGTGCTGGGAAAATTGGATATCCACCTGTAGAAGACTGACACAGGATCCGCGCCTTTCAACTCTCATAAAAATCAACTCATGGTGGATAACAGACTTAAACCTAAGGCATGAAACTGTAAGAATTCTAGAAGAAAATGTTGGAAAAACTCTTATAGACATTGGCCTAGGCAAACAATTTATGAAAAAGACCTGAAAGGCAATAACAGCAATAACAAAAATAAATAAATGAGACCTGATCAAATTAGTATGGTTCTGCACAGCCAAGGAAACTATCACAAGAGCAAACAGACAACCTACAGAATGGGAGAAAATACTTGTATGCTACATATCTGATAAAGGGCTGATAACTAGAATCTGTATAGAACTCAGGAAAATCAGCAAGAAAAAAATCAAACAACCCCAATAAAAAGTGGGTAAAGGACATGAACAGAAACTTTTCAATAGATGACAGACTAATGGCCAACAAACATATGAAAAAATGCTCAACATCTCTAATCATCAGCAAATCAAAACCACAATGAGATATCACTTAACTCTAGTGAGAATGGCCTTTATCAAAAAGTCCCAAAACTATAAATGTTGGCATGGATGTGGAGAGATAGTAATACTCATACACTGCTGGTGGGACTACAAACTAGTGCAACCTCTGTGGAAAGTAATATGGCGATACCTCAAAGAGCTACAAGTAGAACTATGATTTGATTCAGCAATCCCATCACTGGACATCTACCCAAAGGAAAAAAGGGCATTTGGTAAAAAAGACATTTGCACTAGAATGTTTATAGCAGCATAATTCACAATTGGAAGGATGTAGAAACAATCCATGTGCCCATCAATACATGAGTAGATTAATAAAATGTGGTATATGTATACCATGGAATTCTACTCAGCCACAAAAAACAATGGTGATGTAGCACCTCTTATATTATCCTGGGTAGAACTGGAGCCCATTCTACTAAGTGAAGTATCCCAAGAATGGAAAAACAAGCACCACATCTACTCACCATCAAATTGGTATTAACTGATCAACA